>VKOC01000002.1:43585041-43621494 GCA_009364415.1 Spea multiplicata | reverse complement strand
ATACATTAAGTTGTATGAAAAAAAGGGTAAAAATGTGGGTGGGGGGGAATAACCCCCCCCCCCACAAATGTATATAGAAACATAGAATTTGACAGCAGATAGGAATCATTTTAGTTGCCTATTTTTCCTCATGTAAAGGAATTCAAACCCCTATCAGTCCTTGGTCTAGTCATAGTCTGAATATAGCTTTGTCTATTCCATACCACTGCTGGAAGACTGTTTCCTTTATCTACTACCCTTTCAGTAAAGTAGAAGGGGGTGCACAGGCTTAGTACCTCTATCATTGTGGATGGCGGTCAGCATACATACATCAACAAGTTTGAAAAAATGTTTTCAGCAGCGTACAGATTAGTTTGGGATGATGGTTCCATAAACTGGCATGAGCTGAATCGGAGACATCGGGTCACCCCCCCTATCCGGACGTGTGTCATGCCATGGGAGCAATATCTGGCAAAAGGCATACTAGGTACGTCATTGGTCTTCAAGGGACAGTGTCTGATGACGTACCTGGTACATCTTCCATCGCAAAGGGGTTCAAAGTTTTAAAATAACGCTGAGATTATTTTGTTTTGTTTACTTATTTCTCACGTCGGCACTTCCCTCCAGTGACAAAGAGGGAAATGGCTGAACATGAGGTCCCAGATCATTGACATAGCACAGAAATGTTATGTGCTTATATGATAGAGTCCTTAGTTGCAGTTGTTGAATTGCTTTTGGGACCTGAAAGGGAGGAGTTTACTTCAGATAGAATTTATCTGATCAGGCATTTTTACCAGCATGCTAGCCAGCTCCTTTCACAAGAGATCAGCTGGCAGCATGCCAGTAACCATGGTAGCAAGCAGCCATTATTATGTTCATTTCACTTTATAAAAGCAAAAAAAACCCCCGAGAAGCTGCTGATCAGTCACAGGCCAATAATCAGCTAGTTCTTCAGTACACAGGAATCCTCTGCATATAACAGTAAATGTGCGGCTTTCCTCTTTAAAGGAAGTCTTTGCATGTACTTTTGGAAGTGCAAGATTTCTTCTATGAGAAAACAAGATGGCTACTAGTTAATTCACGTTGACAGGCAGGCACTACTACACTGCAGAAGCTACATTTAGGAGCCCTTAAAGTGCCGTGATTGTACCTTTTTAGGTTGATCCAATGCCAGGATACCTGTGGCTTATTCATATAGCTATCCATTTTCAAGAAAATCACAAAGTCCATTAACCCCTTAAAGACCAGGCTTTTTTTTTTTTTTTTGGACCCTTCCTGACCAAGGCTGTTCTAAAACTTTTGCGGTGCTCATGTTAGCTAGCTGTAATTTTCTTATCTATTTTTTTCCCTCTCTTACTGAACTGAACTTTGAATGAAATCACTTTTTCTCAAATATTTTGCTCATCTATACAAGCTAATAAAAATATGCTAAATAGTCTCTAATATTTCTCCTGAGTTTAGAAATCTCCAATGAGTTTGTTTTTTCTCTATGATCACTTTCTTCATCCAAACTGTGTTGCTGTAATGCTTCAATGTTAAGTCATTCAGGAACGCCAAGATCGGCAGCAGAGGTCATGTGTGGCCCCTCTCCCAGACACCAATGTCCGCCATATATTGTATGTCGACGGATGCCCGATTTAAAAGAGCTTAAGCTTAAAGAGTGTTGCTGAAAATGCCTTCATAGCGAGGCTCTGGAAAGCAACCAAAGCGCCACTGCGAGGGACTTTGCCTCTAGCAAGATGGTGGCATCCTTTAAAAATAAACCAGTTCCCAAGAGTGACCCTCCTCAGAACTTTGTGCTTCACCTGTGGGTACTGCATTTAACCATGCAAAGCTTTATTTATTTTAGCAAGTCCTAAATTTAGCGTCCTAAATTTAGCGTTGTATCTTCACAAAGTTGAAATACTGGCATGTTAAATGCTCATAGGGTGTCTAGTTTTAAAAAAATGTTGCATTGGCGAGCTCCAAAGATGTCCCAAATAGGACATGGGGGAGAATTTTCAACATGTTGAAAAACAATTGCGCATGCCCCAAATGAGGCCGATTTGCACCCCCAAAAGACCTGAGAAATCTATGCACCCCCCCTAGTCGCAGTACTCGGGAGATGTTGCTGAACACATTGGGGGGGGGGGGTGTTTGGCAGTGCCATGTACCAGGACCATGGAAAGAGTTAAAATACTAGTAATGCCTTGTGGTGTCTAGTTTTCAAAAATCTATGGTTTGATGGGGTAAATTGCATTGGCCGGCTTAAAAGATTTCCCAATTAGCACATGGAGGCAGAATGACCAGATTTGTGAAACAAATGGTTTTGAAATAGCAAAACGCTACTTGTACTTATTGCCCAATAACTTGCAAAGAAAACATAAAAACATTGGGTATTTCTAAACTCGGGACAAATAGAATCTATTTAGCAGTTTTTTTTCCATTAGCTTTTCTAGATGAGTAAATATTTTTTCTAGTAAAAGTCAGAAATATAACTTGTGTGGATTTAGTAAATGAGGAAGAAATCTATTTTTTTTTTTTTTTTTTTTTTTTTAAATATATTTTTATTTATTTTTTGTCTGAATAATTGAAGTGACTAAAATAATTGATCAAGGTGGTGCAGACAAGAGGGCTATAGTCAATGGCCTATATTCGGTGCAAGGTCTTGCTACCAGTGGGGTACCTCAGGGATCTGTACTTGGACCCATTCTCTTTAATTTTATTGGTGATATTGCAGGTCTTGATGGGTTGATGTTCCCGGAGGGAGAAGCCAAACGGCAAATGATTTGGGTAAACTGGAAAAAATGGTCATAGTGGTGGCAACTGGCACTTAATGTGAATAAATGCAAAGTAATGCACCTGGGGCATAAAAACCCAAGGGCAGAGTATAGAATATTTGGTACTGTCCTAATCTCAACGTGTGAGGAAAGGGATTTAGGGGTAATTATTTCTGAGGATTTAAAGGTAGGCAGACAATGCAGTAGAGCAGCAGGTAATGCTAGCAGAATGCTTGGTTGTATAGCGAGAGGTATTAGCAGTAGAAAGAGGGAAGAGCTCATGCCGTTGTACAGATCACTGGTGAGACGTCACTTGGAGTATTGTGTACAGTACTGGAGACCGGATCTCCAGAAGGATATAGATATGTTGGAGAAAGTTCAGAGAAGGGCTACTAAAATGGTTTATGGATTACAAGACAGGACAGGTTAAAGGATCTTAATCTATATAGCCTGGAAGAAAGACGTGACAGGGGGGATATGATAGAAACATTTAAATACTTAAAGGGAATCAACAAGATAAAGGAAGAGAGAATGGAAAAACTACCACAACGAGAGGACGTAGTCTTAAGCTAGAGGGGCAAAGGTTTAAAAGTAACATCAGGAAATATTACTTTACTGGAAGGGTAGTGGGTGCATGGAAAAGCCTTCCAGCAGAAGTGGTAGATGTTAATACAGTGAAGGAGTTTAAGCAAGCATGGGATAGGCATAAGGCTAAGAGAGATAGAAGATAATTCCAGGCACTAAGAAAAGTATTCAGAGGTTGGGTAGACTAGATGGGCCAAATGGCTCCTATCTGCAGTCGCTTTCCATCTTGTAACGTAATTTTTGGCTCCAGAACGTACCTTTTTAACCCACTATATGCCTACAGAGCCATTCCTGATAAAATACGTGCATGCAGATATATATATATATATATACGCAAGCAGGGGCTTAACACAAGCAAAGCAGTTAAGTTCTTCATTGAGTGATTAATCTCCTGCTCTGCCACAGCGGACAGCTTTAATAATTCCCATTGTTGGCTGTCCACAAATGCATTTTCACATCACTTGTGTTCAGCTCTCCCAAGCAGGCATTAATCATTCACGTTGTGCTACTTTTCTAGTGTCGCTTAACCTCTATACCGGCTTTACGTGATTGTGTGAGTTCTCGGGAGCTGGATGACTCTAAGCATGTTCCTCAATAACAACTTTTTGCTTCGGGTCCTAGTAAAATAAAAGTTAATAATAATAATAATAAGAGCCACCTTCGCCACAAAAGAACTTCCTTTTTAAATACAGCCCATTCCAGCATTTAGAGATCTATTTAATAACCTGTGATATTAACCAGGTAAAGCAAACAGAACGATATTGTGGTTTTAAACGCAAAGAATTCCACCTGAGAAACAAGACGTTTCAGAACCCTACGTGGACGTGAATGTTGGCACGTGTGGCGCTTTAGTGCATTGGAGATGAGGGGATTAACGGAAGTACCTACACGTGTGAAGATGATACCACCCTGTACGGGGGGGTTAAATAACCTACACGGCTTTAATGACTGGGTTGCAGTATATTGCAGAATTTTTTGGCTGTTTTAAGGAAAATCCTTCCAGAAAGGAAATAAATTACATTTTTGGGTGCGTTTTACAAAATTATATTTCCCCACAGCCATTGTCTGCCATCTTCCGAATTTATCTAAAATGAGCAACGCGCGCTGGGCCTCTGTGGAGATTACTGTAATCTTCTCTGTTGAATTTTAATTGCAGACCTCAGTCACTCAAGAAGCTGCTAAGAAACCTCAGCCTGATCCGGCTCGCGCCACAAGGGACAAACAGATGCTTAAGTAAGGCTAGTTTTTTTTATATTTCGTGGTTTTTTTTCTCCTTTTAAGAGCTTTACTTAAAATTTCTCATTTAAAGTATTCATGCAAGAAAGCGGTGTCTGTAATTGAAAACCCGTCACTGCAGCTCCTCTGAACTACAACTCCCATTTTGCTCAGCCATTCTTGGACTGAGCTGCATTGTTACTTCAGTTACTCCAATCTAAAGTAATGTAAATATTTTAAGGATTTAATTGATTGGTCGAGATGCCGTTTATGGTACTGCGGACAGGTTATTCCCGTTCTGTCCTGTAAATAGAGATTACAGATTATTTTTACTTGAGTCCGCAGGAGAGCTTTTTAGTCCTGAAATGCACTGCATGCCTTCTGTAGTTTTTAATCTGTTGACATGCAGTTCTGTTCAAAATGACAGCTCAAAAAATGATTGAGAGGATTAAGGAGACAGGAGACCGCAGAAATAAAGCGGACAGAGTAATATAAAGAATGAAGAGTGGAGAATTGACAGCAGTTGGATTCGGCGGACATGCGCATATTCACTAGGAAGCTGCGTCTCTGATATTTTATTTAAGAGAAAGCAATGACAAAGCGTGGGGTTTTTTTTTTGTTTTTTTTTATAAATGTATTTTGTTTGCTTAAATAAGCCACAAACAGTGGCTTGCATATGATTAGTGACATTTCATTTCAGGATGTGTCACTTATGAAGATCCTTTTGTACATTCTGTGCTTTCATTTAGTTTGTATCAACAGAACATTACTATGTAGGATAATCTTGGCTACAATATTGCGCTCTACCTCCATATTTTCCTAGGTGTAAAATCATAGTAAATATGTACATATTACACTCCCTAACGCTGGACCAATTATAGTTCGACTCTGTTAGTCATGGATATGTCTCTGCTTTACACATCACATAAGAAGTTACTTCTGTCTCGTAGCTTGGTGTATCTCCCATTCGTGTCTTTCTCCGGGGGGGGGGGCTTCACAAAACATTGAGGTGGGAGATGACTTCTCTCTACAAGGCTAAAAGCAAATCTGGTATCCTCATACAATTTACATATTACAGCAATATCTAATTTAAGACTTTTCCAATGATTTTGATCTCCAGATGTAAACTCAAACACGCAGTGGACTTTTATCCAAGCTGATGTGGACTCGAGTGCACTGCCCACCCGAGTCCCCTGAATACTGATTCACATCAATAGCTGCCAACGGGTTCTGCTATCATGTACATAGAGTGATTACCTTTTTTTCTATCCGTTAAATGGCTGCCATAATTGCGAGGTCATCACAATTATTACAACAATATTAGGCCAGAATGTGATTATCTACTAGGTTAAATGTCTTAATGCTTCTTTCTATTGGACTTTTGAATGTCTGGTTTCCTCCTGAATTCGCTAGAATTGATGATGAGGCAACAGTCTAGCAAGTTTCCCTACAAGCTACTGAACCAATTCTGCTCCGGTCCGACCACAGCAATAATCCTTATATATTTTTTTTCTTTTTTCTTTTCTTTTCACAGAGGGAATTTCCATTCTACATCAAATAATAAAGCAATGGGAAAAAAGATGACAAAAGCAAACTCTTCCAAAGTAAAATAATTTTCTATGAGCCCAATTTTTATGACAAAGATATGTATTATTTTATTAACACCTTAAGGACAAAGGGGGGGTCCCTAAACCCATTGAAAACAATGCATTTTGAGCTTGTACATGTACAGGCTTTGTCATTAAGTAAACTAATATTTGAGGAATTGTTACAGAGCAATAAGAAAATTGCTGAGACCACAAATATTTAGCTCCATCTAATTTATATATATATTATATACACACACACACCAGCGTTCAAAAGTTGCAAAAGCGTTTTCTAAGAATGAATTAGCCTTTCAAACTTAAACGTAGATTACTTACACCTTGGACTGGCACACAGGAGTGATGGTTGCTGATAAAGGACCTCGGTGCGCCCGTGAAAATAGTCCATTAAAAAGCTAGCTCCAATAGTCGTTAACAATGTCTACACTGTGCTTAATGGAGAAAACGTGCTTTTCTTTCAAAAACAAAGAAATTTGTATGAACCCAAACTTTTAAAGTGTGTGTGTGTGTGTGTATATATATATATATAATATATATAGATTTACTCTATACTCCTATACTCTTTACCTTTAAAGGACCACTTTGCTGTCCAAAACATTGGTTCAACTTATCTGTTGCATAAAGCATTACTCCTGAAATAGACCTGAGTGAGAATCTCAACTTCTGAACTTTGCATGTATTTGGCCGGGCAAGAGATTATTATTGACGCAGAAAAGTCGAGTGCCTTGTAAACTGTGTGTGTGTGTATATATATATATACACACACACATATATACACACACACACACACACCAGCCTGCACCAGAATGATTTAAAATCATTCAACAAAATCTTCACTAACAAAGCCCTCTTGATATTTTACATTGATTTTTCACACTATAATGATATTGGAAGCAATAGGTTATCCCATATTTTAAGCATCACGGATTGCACTGATTTGCTGCTATAACATTGTAGGGCAAGACACGGCAGCGGCTCTCCGACTCCTGGAGTATAACTGCCTACAAATTTGTCCTGTGTCAGAATAAAATCCATTATGTTCTGCAAATGTGAATATGGTTTCTTTAATTGGTACATATGTATATTATTATAAAATGATTTCACCCAGAACAACTATTTGCTTGATGCCTTTGTACGCCTGGCCTATGTATATATTGTATTTACTGTCTAACCAATTGTTTTACCAATTAATCACAATGTTGATGATCTGCCACTTAACCACGTCTGATCTCACATCGTGATTTGAGAAATCGTATGCTGTGACATCAGCGGTTGGAAATTTGCTTTTCTACCCAGTCTTGCAGATGTCCAGAAAAAAAGTGAATTGCACTATTGCAGCACCTACTAATGTATGTAAAATAATGTCCATTTGAAAATGTCCTTTACCAAACATTGTATTTTTGTTTTAATAAAATGTTTTCATACAAAAAGTGATTGATATGCTTTCATGAAGTGGAATTCCCACTTTACCAAACCCTGTTTACACTAAACAAAGATATGTAATGCCATTCAAATATTGCAGTACAAGTATATTTAGCACCCACAAACCTCAAAGACCAGGAAATGTTTATCCAACCACAATTTTCCAATTCTCATTTTAATGTACCCACACAAATTATATAATTTTTAAGGACAGTCAGGGATTTTTATATTAAATGTATAATAATAATAATTTATGTAATGTTTTCTACTTTTTTTTTTATTTTATTTTTGTACACCATAGAAAATAAAATTAGGGAAGTATAACCTACAATAAACCCAAATATGGTTAACAACAAGCGGATCAATGTTCAGCAAACCAGAAAATAGAAAAATAGTCAGTGGATCACTATAAAGCCATAGGCGGCAACTTACAAAGGACAGTGTGTGCTAATATATCGACACAATAGGTATCAATTCGTGATTCTGTTACATAAAGTTTTTAGTCTTAATTTAAAATATTTCGCTTTTTTTTTTTTTTTTTTTTTTTTTTTTTTTTTTATGATGAAGAAACCTTTTTCCGTATTACATTGAATTTGATCAATAGTTGAACCTCTGGACTTTTTCCATTCCCTGGCTATACATTTTTTTTAAACCATCACAATGAGTATGAATAGTTTTTGTTTCCTTCTGAAAAGGAATTTAAATGAAAGACTCTGCTGTTGAAGAGTCAAACTTATAAGAGGCACCGTTCAGTACCTCAAAAAGAGTGGGTTTGGTTTTTTTGCCAAATTATTTCAGAAATTTGGCATTGCCACCAAATGTAAAGCATAGTTTCCAATTCCAAATTACATTTCCAACACTGATGATGGAATTGTTTTTAAATGTCTTTTCTTTGTTTTTGTTTTTTTTTAAATTGGGACATAATGAGGTCTATTAACAATTTTGATGAATAACTCAAAAGATATTTAAACTGTTCAAGACTTTTTCCATTAAGAATATGGTCATCCCATCGGCTTCCCAATAAGTCCAAAGTATCAGAAGGTGGGAAACCAACTGAGTACATTTTATGATCTTTTTTTTAAAAGTATTATCTTATTTTCTCAAAACCACCTTCAGGTCTCAGAGGATATTGGTGTAAATATGATAAACGATAATATGTACAGAAATTTGGTTTGGGGAGTCTTACTGTTTGAACAAAGTCTTAAAAGGGAGCACGCTTTAAGATCAACTGAAATATCGGATATTACCTATTATGTGTTCTAAGCCTCTTAATGGAGTCTTTTGGGACGTTTTTATTTATTTTGCTATTAATACAATTTCTTGTGCTATTCCATTAGAGGTTATTACATGGCTAAGAATGTTGAGCAGTAACCAGATAAAGTCTCAAGCCAATAGATGTTACTTATTTAATATCAGATTTTATACCGGCAAGGACCAAGCAAATCATATTAATAAGGCGACAGTCGGGGATTTTTTTTTTTAAAAGAAGTAATACTTTTTTTTAAAAGAAGTAATACTATATACATATGTTTTTATCTATATACTTATAAGAAAATAGCTGTCATTTGTTGAATAAAGACTCAAATGCTGTTCAAAGGACTAGCAGGGAGTGAGGGAGAGCTGCAGCCACGGCTCTCTCAAATCCAATCTTCCATGAGATAAATAAAATACCTTCAAAACAATTATATTGATTGACAAACAAAAGAAGTTTTAGAAATACCTTATGGAATAAACATAACACGAGACCAAGGACCAAATAAGGTTTATGATTTGTATATCCGATAACTTGGACCAAATGTTTATCTGCCATCACATTTTCTTATGCTAGAAACAGCGGCAGTGTTCCTTTAACATTATGGGGAAATATTTATGCTGTTCCTTACATGATATGCTTGCACAAACGTTCACAAAGATTTGAACTTCTACAACTGTCTCATAGTAACCCCCCCATGGTGCATACCTACTACTACAAAGTAATAAAGAAATCCCAAAAGTGGAGTAAAAATGATACTTTAATGCTGAGAAAATGGTACTTAATGCAATCTTTCAGGACACAGGCAGTGGCGGAACTACCGGGGTTGCGACTGCGACCGGGCCCTGGAGTTCTGCCACTCAGGGGGGCCCAAGCAGGGCCGGACTGGCCCACCGGAATACCGGGAAATTTCCCGGTGGGCGGCAGATTCGTGGGTCTGGCGTTGAGCGGCTGGGAGTGGCATTGGAAGCTGCCTCCGGCGCCAGGGGCGGGCTGGACAGGGGGACAATTGCCCCCCAGGCCGGCCGAAATCTAATCTAAACGGCCACTGCGTGCTGATGCGGCCGGCCGGCACTACTTTAATTCTTTTTTTTTTAATTTAATATTTAGCCATGGACTGGCTTGCCACTCTCTCTCCTGGGCCACAAGAGGGAGTTAAAAGGCATGCCAGGGGGCAGAGTGGCAAGGCTTCTAGTTACGCCCCTGGACACAGGGGTCCCTTTTCAGTGTCCTCGCTTTCCAGAAAGCTTACATTATATGAGCCATTTAGGCCATGCAGTTGTAGAACCCAAATGAGAACCGAGTTCCAAGCTCTAGCAACTAAACGGGGGAATTTCCTTTGTTCTCTGTGACACTGATATAGGAAGAGCTGCAAAATATTCATTCCTTCCTGAAAGTAATGCATCATAATGTATACTTTATTTCCTCAGACAGAACAAAGCCAAGATAAAGCACTTCGCTGGTCCTTAAAGTGCTGCAGAGTACATCTTTTCCTTTATCTGCCAGACATGTCGTCACACACATTAACTTTTACGTGGCCCGAGAGAGCGAGAACCCTTACAGAACTACTGCAGGGTGTTTCGGGAAAAAAGGGACGCTGAACATACAATCAAGAGCTAAAATATACATAACAATAAACATATATGTTTGAGACATGGAATGTATGAAATTTGGCTCATATTCAGTTTAGCTCCTGGGTTCAACCCTATGTGTGCGGGGGCTGACGACCCATCAATGATGCCTGACAGAGGTAAACCAAATAAGATTTCCAAACAAAATATTAAACATTTTACACGTAGATCGGGGAAGCCAATGATGCTTCCTTCGCTGATCCCTGAAAAGATACTTGGCGTGACTTTTAAACACGTTCTTGCTGAGTTATAATCCAGCCTAAACTCTTTAAATACAAGATCTTAAAAGGGTTACAAAATAATATATACATTTTAATTTATCTATGGCTGTGGCTTCTTGTTTGTGTAATTGTTTTGTAAATATTGAGTTTAAACCTTTCCTGAACCAATCAACAACAATCAGCTACTTAACCATAGGGAAGAGATAAGATAATTATATTACTATAGATAATGAAAAAATGGAGTTAAGATATTTTGTGCTACATGATATACAAATAACTTGGATTTTTAATACACATTTAGAATGCGTATGTATATTTTCAAACATCATCACATATATTAGGGCATACAAATGTAAACTATAGGAATGAGAAAAACGAACATATCTGCTTTAAATCAAAGATAATCTTGTTTTTCCCCTTATTCCTTGCTAATTCTGCAAGCTATTTCTGTTCTCCTTCTGCTCCACTGTTATTTAAATATCTTTTGGGAAGCAGAACTGTCCTCCCCCTTCCACAATCTTCGTTTAATTTCTAAATTTGGAACCTGATCCTGCCTTTGAAATCCATTATTTTTAAATATAAGAACAATTATTTGTTTTATTATAAACAGTGCTATTAGTCACCTGGTCATATTTTAGAGCATCCAACCAGCATCGGAATTTAGATTTTATTTTTATATATGAAGAAAAAAGGATATCTATCCTAGTCTAAAAATGGCTATATATATATATAATATACATATATATATTATTATATATATATAAGATATATAATCTTCTCGCAGCGCACTCACATCAAATAGGTTATAAACTCTCATGACTGTAGTTAAAGCTACTTAAAAACACCTTTCTAAGATAACAAAATTGGAGTTTTAGTCACATTATATGGCCATATTATGCTAAGCCCACCACTACGCCAAAGTACTCCAATGTAGGTATATATATATATATATATATATATATATATAATTATATATATATATATAGTAATATTTAAACTTAAGGGCTTTGCTATGCGTTTAAGCGGGTTTACTCAAATGAGTTTCTCCTGCACGACTGGCTAAGTTGGTCCAATGCATTATGAATGGCCAATGCACAATCCCACCTTTTCTTGCATGAAGAACTCATCAAAGTTTGCCCTTTATAATATACAATATTGTCAGCAAGATGAAACGCCGAGACCAACCACAAAGACCATCCACGCTTCAGTGGATGCACAGGATTGTGTGAGTAGATGTAGTGTATGATGCTCTCAAGAAGCTAGGATCCAACATGTCCTTGTTAAGAACACCTTATTGGCTTCTTATATCTGCAAGAAGCCAAAAGAAGACATTTACAAAGGTTTGAAAATACATATTTTTTCTTACAATTGACTCGGTAGGTGGCAAATCAGAGTCTGTATATTAACTTTGAACTTAAATGGACAGCTGGAGAGTGTCTGCCTGACAATGGTCTCTTTATAAAGGATACCAATAGAAAATCATTCCCAGGAGTGTGTTAATGCCAACAGTTACAACATTATAAAGCACATTATGCACAATTTCTTTATGTTAACCACAATAGCTTATTTTATTTGTTGTCCAGAGGGTAACATATTGCATCATTAACCTTCCACCTTTAGCTATTATGGGGTGTATCTCTTTGCTGGATGAAGTGGTTTGGATTAATATAAAATATTTTATGTGCTTCAATTTACAAACACAATCCAACCTCAATTAAAAGAAAGACAGTAGCCAAAGCCGGTCTTAACATTTTGGCAGCAGTACTTCCTGAGTAAGACTTTTTAAACATGTAGAATCATTTTAAAATTCTCCGCACTTTATTCTTTCTTTCTTTCGCTGAAATGCTCTTTATAATCAAACCTTAAACCGTTTGCCATCGACATACACCAAGAAATCGCACTTGTGAATGGCATTTACGGGTAAACGTACTTTCCCTTTTCTACGCAAACTTCACTGGTGAGTCCCATATCATATATAATATATAATATATAATGTATCGCTCTGTCAGAAGGTCAGCATTTACATTCCGTTCTGCAAGGTCCATTGCATTAGTGCGGCATTTAAGGGAAGGGCAGCCTTTTATATTTTTTATTTTGGATTTATTGATCGTCGCAATAAAAAGTTGCTCTGTCTGATCCAGAAACGAAAAAAAATAACATGGAAATTATATAGATTAACTGTTTGTGCTTTTAGATTATAATTTCATGAATAGACAATGCACCAAGATATCAATGTTTTTTAATTCTCTCTACCTAATGTTTGTCTACCTAAAGTTTGTCTTAGTCTGTCAATTCTCGTCTTGTCATACCCCTTGAATATATGTATTGTATTAAGCGCTGCATAAATTGTTGGTGCTATATAAATATATAATAATAATAATAATAATAATAATAGTGCATGGCTGATTTGTACGTACCTACCATCATTTCATTAGGAAACATAGAATTTGACAGCAGATAAGAACCATTCAGCCCATTCAACCCGCGTGTTTCTCCTAATGTAAAGACTCAGACCTTAATGAGTCCTTGGTCTCATTTTAGATTCAGGATAGCCATATGCCTATCCCATGCATGTTTAAGTTCCCATACTGTATTAAACTCTTCTGATGGGAGGCCATTCCACTTGTCTACTATCCCCTATGTAAAGTAAAATACCCTTACATTACATCTAACTTAGATGATCTAAGCCTCTGACCCTATACGTTTACATAATAACAGACCTAGATTCTTGCAATCTGTTATATTCCAGGTAGCAAATAACGTTTATTATTTACTTTATAGGTAGGAGGTCATCAGAAACTCAAAAGATACAGAGTAGGAACAAAGTATCTATTTTGTGATATAAAAATATCGATGTGGTCAATTATTTTAGACATATTCATCTGCAATGTTTTATTTTCTAAGTAACAATGCTATCTTCTTAGCCAGTGGTTCTACTTCATGACACAGAATTGCCACCTTATGCCCCACTTCCTTGCCCATCCACCTAAAATTATTGGGGAGACCTTGTGTGGCTCTTCTAGTTGCTATGCTGCTATCTGTGAGTGTCACGCTTGCCACAAATATTCCTTGTGTACACATGTATGTATGTTTTGACCGACATACGGTTTCTTTGGATTACTTAACGTTAAAAAAAAAAAACACTCTACTGTCCCAAATATGCATATTTTATGGGCCCTTTAAGAAGTAGTGTCTGTAACTGGAAGGAATAGTCAGGAGGGACTTTCTGTTCCCTTGGAGAAAACAGTCTCGTGTTACCGTCTCATACCTCTTCCGTGAAACACCGAACAACAGATGACAAAAATAACAAGATTTGACATATTTTGCCCAGCCATGTCATTTACATTTTGGTAAATAACGGATTGAAGCCTCAATAGTAAATATGGTGTGTATGCATGTGTGACATAATGCTAATGACAGCCATGCATGATCCAACGACAACTTAGAGAAAGCGTATATCACCTCTCTAGTCACGCAATTTTCGGTGTGTATGAGATTTCTTTTTTTGTTAAATGTTAACCATTAATAGATGACAAGTCCCCTTGTTATCATTTCACCCTCCTCCTTCCTATTTCATTTTTCTTCTTCACCAACTGTTCTATCAACCACTGCCCATTAATAGTTTATGAAATAATCAGTTGCATTTTCTTTCCTTCTTACCATACCAGAGCTGGATTAACACATCATGCTTTTTATGCAAAAATGCTACAGGTTCCCCCATTCCTTACAAGATGAAGTTGTTCTGGTCATGGTATCGGTGGAATATTGGCAGATAAGGTAAAAAGCAGTCAACTAAAAGTGTCATTTGGCTAGTGACCCCTGGATGAACGTGCTTACTAACATATGGGAGAACATGGTGCTGGTACCATCTACCAGCTCAGAGCCCTAGGCAACGTCTTAGGTCACCAGCAAACCTAGGAACATTCCAGGTTTGACCCAGAGTCTCAGGCTGAAGTACTGTTGGGTCTCCAGGTCACTTTCTTCGTTTTCTGAGTAGGAGGGTGTGCATTTTCCATGCCCACACTCCACCCAAACTCCTCTCACTCAAGGCTGTCTGGGGCGAGACCCACACTTATGTATAGCTTACCCAGCCCTATTCTTAGGTAGTCCCACCCCCATGGAAAGTCATTTGCCCCATAAATTAGAGAAGAAAGTCATTTGCCCCATAAATTAGAGAACTGTGGTGCTTTAGTGCATAGTGTACATTATAGCAATTGCAGTTTTGCTAAAATCTGTTTATATCTCTCTGACCTTATATCATTGCCTTGCACATCTCATCAGTCCCATCATGGACAATAGTGCCATACCAGGCGATATGCCCATGCATTGAGAAATGACCAAGGAGATATGAAGTTGCCTCAATTTTTCATTTGTAAAAGATTTCTTTGATTTTATCTGTGGATTTACGCTTTCTTTTCAAAAGGCCTCTTCTATCATGTACTTTACTTGTGAGAATTCCAATGTAATTATATTTTTTAACCATAGAAAAGATTCTAACTCACAAGAAGGTTTCTAATTTGGCAGTAATTTTAGTTAAGACAAAAGAATACCCTTGGAAAGGACACCAGATAATTCTGTCCTCAGCAGCTAATTAGGAAAAGTTAGATGCTTTTTTTTACAGCCTGGTTAATGATTTGAAGAAAGCTTGGTATTTTTCAACATTCAGTTTGAATAATTATAGCAATTTTAATATGGGCTCGCTCGCTATCGTACAAAGTTTATGTTCTAAAGAAAGACTGAAAATGAAAATCTCCGAAGGTTTGAAGAAAACAGTCTGAATAAATTGATCCGGGGAAGACTTACTCGAAGATATGAGTTGTGTTATTCCTATTGCATGATGATATAAATTATTGGAATTATTTTCTACCCATAAAGGCTATCCCCTACAACTCAGTTTAATCTTGTTCCCTTTAAGATGGACCATAGGATGCAAGCCTGTGATAGCTGGCAACAGTTGTTCCATTGAGGTATGATGAATTAATTGGTTATATCCCAACATCTTAATTTAGTTGCTATTTCTATTTTTTGAATGTATAGGATGTCCTTCGAGTTTGGATTTTTGTATTTGGAGGTTTTGACCAGAGCTTGGTGGATTAGTGCACCGACTCCCATACAGGTGTCCAAAAAAGGTTTAAAGTGCATGGTTACAGTACAGTCCCACTGCTTCAGCTCCATGATAAGCAATACAGCCATGTACGGACTTACCAAACTTGGGGTACTTTGAAGTAGCGACAGGCTACGCAATATATGGCTATATATAAAGTGACGGAATTGCTCAGGTGCTTTTAAATAGTATTTGCTGGTCGTGCACCGATTCCTTGTGTCGTTTTATGTACATGTTGGTCATCCCAGCAGCACCCCTAAATTCGAAATGATATGCTTTTCGGGGGTTTGCTTCCCTTTTTGAATTTTTCATGGCCACTTAGCTCAACCCCTGCTATCCATGACAGCTACGTATCCAGGAACTATCTGCACATTTCATATCTGCCATCTCAAGCTAATAATACCGCCTGGTATGAGGAGAACCATTACCTTTTTAAGGGGCCAGAGGAGGAGCCCTCACTAGGGTGAAGAAGGTCTCAGCTAATCTGGAGACATTTCTCAACTCCACATAGAGCTTAGTGTGAGCTGCAGCCAGCACCAGGTAAAAAACCTACTGTGTGTGTCATATGTGTGTGTGTATGCGACTGTGTTTGCCTGTTTGTATGACTGTGTGTAATGTCTGATAATAGAGGAGGTTTATTGCAATGTACAGTTTGAGTTAAAATAGTTAACTAAGAATAGCCTTATTTCCTGTGAAAAAATGTGGGTACTACCGATAATTTCAAACTTTTCATCTGAATGTAATTGTAGCAAAAATACAAGAATTGTCCAAGCCTCCCTTGCGGGAAAATGCGTAAAAATACTTAATGTTAAAAATGCAAATTTCTAAAAGCGATTTAGGACTCTAAAATCACCCGGTATATCATTGAGGCAATCTGGTCAAAACTGGGCAAGAAAAACTTGGTCCTCCAGAAATTTCTATAATAAGACTGACAATTCAATCAAAAGAAGTGTAACTAATTGGGAAACCTGGGAACTCTCCTGGTTTGACACGGAGATCTCCGGGTGAAGCACTGCTTCTCTGGGTCAACACTCGAAACCTCCAGGTCGCGGGAACGGGGTCTTTCCCCGCTCCCTGCCCTTTTCCCCTTTAAATGGGGGTGTTTCCTGTGATATCAGCGGGAACACCCCTGACGTTAGCAGGAAGACCCCCAACATCAGCAGGACCGCCCACTGACATCAGGCAACCACCCACCAACATCAGCACTGATATGCTGGTTGAGAAGAATTGAAATCAGGAGAGAAGAAAAAGATTTAATGAAATAAACAGTGGAAGGTCAAGTAGTTTTTAACGTCTCCTGGAAACATTTATTAAATTAAGGTCTTACTTATGTTCATTTCAATCCTTTTTTAATTGAACATGAGTCTGGGGTGACTGCTCTGTCTACAAGTGCTTGGAGCCTCTGGTGATGTCCCCAATGCCCTCCTGAGCTCATGTACTGGCCCATATCTCTCATGTGAGTGTGTGTGTATACCAAACATTTACAGATAGAAACTTATTAGGACTGAGTTTTATCTGTCAGCCCTCGTAAGAGCATTACTATTCTCAATGCTCACTAGGGTCAACAAGAAGCAAGACATTTGTATTCAAGAAACAGCTGACAGATTCAGACAAAAGATTGCAAATCAGCTATTATTCCAGAAGTAATTTCTAAAATATCCAAACCTCTTCCAGTTATCAGAAAGCAATAAACAGATCTCCATTTGCATTATCAATCTTGTCAATGCATAAAACCACCCGTTTGTTCTTCCAAATACCCTGCCCTGGGCAGTTATTTTGCTTATAGGAGAGAAAACGTCTTAAATGCATTTTACTCAAACCAAATGCAAAATCATATTATGAACAAGGTTATTTTTTAACATGTCAATCCACCCATGAGCTATGTGTCATCAAGAGCTCCTTTGGGTAAGACCATTCAGAAACTTAAAAAATATATAAAAGTGTCATTTTCGTAAACATTGCACACAATTTCATCACAATGTGTCAGTTCTTAGAAACGTTGGCATTTAAAAAGGCAATGTGGATGTTCAAATTAAATCCTATCCACCCTTTATGTTCAATTATTATAATTTATCAGTTTCTTAGATGACTGACAATCCTTTAATTAGTTCTTATCGTTTCATGGTTCCCATTTATCATAAAAATTTTTTTTGATAATTGTCTTGTTATTTCAATATTAATTAAACATCTGCAATGTTTCTTCCAATAGATATTTTGTCCTATCTTCTCATGTAGATACTTACCTTCGGTATGTCTAGATAAAAAAAATTGGATTTTCCGTTGCATGATATCATTTCATTTATCATTTTATATAAACGATAAGTGGTTTCTTTTTTTCTTTTTATCTCAAGGACATGGTAACCCAAATTATGGGTAGTAAAACACCAGTGTTTTTAAAACACAGAGACCCACAAGAAACATTTCATCCTTGGATCTGTTACTTATTTTGTAGTTTTTAAAAACAAAGAAGTGGAGTATTCATAGAAAACAAATTACAAGATAAAGGGCTAGCCAAATAAGTTATACAAGGCGTTATAAGATAAGCAATGTATGTATTCAGAATTCATACAGCGGTAAACGCCAGAAGCCGATATCATTAAGGTGGATTGAGAGGACTGAAGAACAATCGTAGACCTGTACAAATGCAAACAAGACGTTGATGCTCCATGTAAATCACCCATTTTGTACTATTCTACGTTACCATTCTTCACGTAAAGGGCGTTACCATAACAATCACTTCTTTCCTTTATCAAGTATGTCATTAAATTATAAAACTGAAGTGGTTAAGTGGGAGTTAACAATTGCGAAGTTAGTCAAATTTGATATCTTTTGACTATTTCGCCTGCATTTATGCTTGTGAGTTTGTATTTTGTTACTCTTGGAATATACACACACATAAATGTTAAATATTAAAACGTTTATTTTCTAACATTGTCTAGTGGAAACTTTGTTACTAATACACTGTACGTTTAGCGTTTTTATTCTAACGTTTCTGTTGACGTTTCCCATACATTTTATAGCCTTTGTAGCTATGAGTATCATTATTGGGGTGGTTACTATAACATTTCAATTATATGATGGTAGTTATTGTTCATCATGTGTATTATATACACATAATTCATATATTTATCTGTTAGCATCAACAATAGCAAGATTTCCAGCCCTTTTCACTGGATTAGATCAGCCTTCATATCATATAATTAATCTCCCACAGAGGCTTCCAAAGTTCAGAAGAGACTTTTTGCCGAATCGGATTTTTGTTTGGAGGATTTAATATAAGCCAGCCTCGGTCCTCCTAGCACCTCAACTTTTTAGGTTGTCCTTTTCTATGTCTGAAGTTGTAAACTTCTTTTTGTGGATTTTCCTAACTAGTGGGAATAAAGTTTAGAGGGGTGGATAGAGTCATTGCATTGGTATTTGTCTATATATATCCCCTCTTCAGACAGATATATATATATATATATATATATATATTATATATATATATATATATATATATATATATATACATACCCCCTAGCATAGTAGACATGACCGACCACCTTACCCAAAGAGTCCTCCCTGATCCTTGGTACAGAATATCAGATTCAGCAGCAACACACTTTTTATCAAAGTTTTAACTGTTCAATATGTTTACTTGGTAAGATGGATGATGCAGGGGCAATTATCCCTGACTATCACCCCTCTAAAATGTACATTTTCAACACGTCAGCAACATTGTATCATCATCATGAACATGATCAGCAGCACATCACATGCCTCTGCTACAGCAGCAGCTGTAAAAATCATTTTTTTTAAAATTCTAACCGTTCCTCCTGTGCTTAATATGCGCATTCACATTTTTTTCACGTGTAGGCAAAAGCTTCCTCCAAGCTCTGCTCAATATACGCCATTCCATATTAATGCATAAAATCAGGCTCATGTTGGACACATTTTTCATTTCATTTTCAAGACGCTCCATGTTTCAAATGTCCTCTAGATTGCGACAAATCCATTATAAATGTAATTGGGAAACAGATCCATAGAACGTTATAGAAGGTTTTAAAAGAAATAGACGATGCAAGCATTATTGTGACTTCTCTATAAAATTCCCCAGCAACTGTTCAGCATTGATTGTTCTGTGAACCAGACTTGTCTGGCTCTGGGTGTGATTTTGTTCTGCTTGGTTTCATGGTATCCGATTCGGCTCGTCTCCTACCTGGCTTCTTATCTGCCTGCCTGCAGATGTTTGACTTTTTGACATTCTGTGTAGGCTCACAGGCCTGCAGTCCAGCATAGTGCAAGAAGATACAGCGACGGAGGTGGTGGAGTGTGCAAGATGTGTGTATGAATATATATATATGTGTATATGTATATATATATATATATAGATATACATACACACACACACACACACAAACACATAGGATCTCCTTTCACTGTTTCATGACAAAGTCCTCTGAATAGCATAGAATGTCCTCCATTCAAACACTTACTGGTCCATCTGACACCACAAGAAACATTTAACATTGTGAACTTGTGTGTAAGCGAGAGTTTTTGAAAATAACCTATGCATGCGAGATATTAATGACACATATTCTTTGAAGGAAGTCCTAAGCTAAAAAAATATTGTTTTTGAACGAATGAATGAATATGGTTTCAGATGAAATATAATTTGCGTGGGTGCACACAGCATCCTTTAGGGTTAAGGAAGGTGCGAAGGAGGTTTGAAGGTGTGACAATGTATGCCTAATTCTACGGCTTGTTTTTCCAGCATGAAATTTTCCTCCACCTTGCAGAATGAGGTGTGTGTTCAGGACATTTACGGGAAACATATATTTTTGTATCCATTATAATGATGAAATCCTCATATTTAGATTGTATTTAGGTTGACCGCTTTTCTTGAAAACAAATGCTATTAATTTCAAAGGATTATTAAGTAAGTAAAAGTATTTTTTATATCCCAAATATAGGTGTCCCCTTTTTTCATATTAAGAATAAATCAACCTTTTTAACTCTTTGAGAGCAATGCATACCCCCACAACAGTTGAAGTAAATATTGTTTAGTATGGATTTACTGTTCATTAATCAGGACAGAAAGAAGACACGAGGAGAAACATAATTTTAAGATAATGTTTGAAGGCCAAAGTAGGGTATAGACCACCATCACCTCTCTCTCATCTTTTATCGATGCTCTTATATTGATGCTACAACTTTAAAAACTTTAAACTTGAGTGTTTTTTCTGCAGCTGTTTTTGTAATATTTTATAGTGTTATTATTTTTTATTTTCTTCAGTTATAGATTTTTTTTACTTGGTGCACTTTATGTAGTCATCCTATTTTTTTGTATGTAGTTTATTTCTCATATATTTTTTGGTTTCATGCATGAATATTTAATGCTGGAAAATCAACAAAAAAATGTATTATAAAAAAAAAAAATGTGTTTAGTGAAAGAATACGAGCCCCGTCACGCTCTGTTTGAATTTGAGAATATGAAGGATAATATCAATAAGGGTCATTCTCAGTTTGGGTGATGCTGTAATATTCTGCATAGGTGCAATGAACAAAAGCAGCTCGTTGTAGCTGCATTGTAACGTTGTAACGGCAGAGCAGCATCCCCCAGCACATATGTGATAGTAAAGAGGTGGGCTGGCTCGTGTAATACAGGGTGGATGGTGCTGGTGTGAGGAGGAGAGCAGCATTTCAATGAGGGACGGGCTAATGCAAATCACTGCAATAGCAGCAGAGAGAAACCAGCTGCAGCCTCTACTCAGCAGATCAGCAGCAGCTCATCCAGTCAGGGGGGCAACAGACACACAACAAAGACACTCAGCCTGTCTGCCGGCACAATACCAACTACCCTCAGTCACAGCCTGTCCACCTTGATCTGCACCGAGACCCTCTCAAGAACACGCTCACAGGGGAAAAGGAAAAAAAAAGCAAATAGGTAAGTCAATTGGAATATGCGGTATGATTAGATGTAGCATTTTGTGCAGCCCCTGAAGAGGAAGATTGGGGATCCACTGTGGCCCTACCACACTCGGCGAGGGCAAGCACGAGGTACTTTGGGCTTAAACAAAAAGAGAACATATAGAGCTGTGCATGAATGCGAAATGCATCTCAGTGTCAGTCAGCAGCCAGACAGCCAAGTGCCCCTATGATAAATGCTGGCTGGGCAAGATGAGCCTCTGAAGTGCCAGGGGTTGGATGTGCCTACCAGCTGTCATTATTCCCACCGGCATTAAAAGGGAACATTCTATAATGTGACCCCCCAGAGGCAGTCTGTAGAACCGGGAGGCCGGTGTATAGAGCCGGTCTGATTATTCTGCCCGTGTCTATAGCCGGGCAGGTTTGCTGCATTTCTCGCTCCCACAGTCTGCAATCCCATCTGATTTTAAATCAATGGCACAAAGTCACCCAGTAGATGACAATGGCCGTGCCGGTACATGTATGTTCATAGATGAGTATCATTAAATGCAAGGGTATTGCCAGTGCTTGATTCCCATGTAGGCTGCGTATGTTTAATACACTATGGATTACATTCCATTAATCAGTGTGGGTGTCTGGGATATGCCGGGGATCGGCACACGTAGGGAATATCTATTTTTAGCGCACATGACTGCCATGGTAATAAGGTAGATTCTTTGCTGGCAAATTCTCTTAAATGCAATAATATGGTGCAATAATAGGGTGTTTTCTGACGCTCACGGTGACAACGTATCATTGATGGATCTCCCATCGCAGTGACAAAGCATCCAAGATGCAGGTTTATTATGTCTTAGGCCCCCCTCCCTTTTAATCCTTATGTAGTAACTGCTTTGTGTCCTTAATGATATTGTGTGAATGTGTGTGCAGCCCGGGACAAACAATAGTCCTTACTGACAGTATTGTGTTTCATATTGTGGAAGGTCTACAATTCAAAGCCTGTGTAGGGTCTCTGCATCACGAGCACTGACTCCATCCAGGCTGATGTTCTTCTTTGGCTTGCCTGGTGCTCTCCTTGAAACACCCGTCAGTGCCATAATGGTGCAGTAATTTGGTAATCACAATGGAACTGAGACCTTTAAAAGCCTTTGGATCCAAAGAGGCATGCCGAGACAATACAAGAGTTAATGCACAAGCTCCATTGTATAAATGCTTCTGCTGAACACTGCAACTTCTCCCGACTGTGGTTTTTAAATGGAAGGTTATTTTGCATAAGAAAACAATTAGACAAAGCAGTACAGCCATCATTCTTTCCTTGGCCAAAAATGATTTTTGAAATGGCTTTAAATCCTTCCGTCTTGAAGATGAATGAGGATATTATTGTATTGCTTACGTGCACTAATATCTTCACTTGTTCTACATGTAAATAGCATGCATCATCTAGTCTGAGCTGCGTCATGCGTGCCATGTTGTATCAATGGATATGCGTTTAATACATATAGAAATCATGTGCTGGGAGATATGGAAGAGAGCAGAAAAGGGAGTTGTCTTTTTTTCCTGCATCAGCGCCAGATGTTCAGATGTGAAGCAAACCCATGGATGTGGGCACTGCCTGATATGCCTGTTATATGAGAGGCTGACCCGCCTGACGGGGGGGGCACAGCAGGGGTGGTATATATATATATACCACCCTCCAGTTCTCCAGTTCTCCCTCCAGTTATAATTCATATATATGACCAGGTATAGGAGGCTTTAAACGCTCCGGTGCTCTGGATTACAATTTACGTCATGTTATGGGTGATAGGAGTTGTAACGTCACTATAACTGGAGTTCCAGGGTCGCCTATACCTTGTTTTTACAATGTACTTAGTAGCCCCTCATTCCAAAATAAAGCACATTCATTTATGATTTCAATAATTTACCGCTATAAATACACCATGTGCTGCATTGTTTCCTAACAATCATTCATTTCCTCCTCCTAGGACAATTTTGTCATATATTTTCTATCTATATTCAACCCTATAAATGTATATATATATATATATCATTTTTATTTTGCAGCATTTAACTATTTCCCTAGCAGATAGTTGATTAGTTGTCCCACTTGGCACAGAAATATATGCCATAGAATACATGAAAACAAAGCCATTAATAAGATAATTTCATGTGCCTGTGCTTGCTGCAGTCATTAGGGTTCAGACGTGACTAACGGGGACTTCATATTAATGAAAGCAAGCCTATGAATGTATCCTGCGCTGTCTTTACATGGAGACTCGTTACAGGCGCACTTGGCTTCCGTCGGAGATGCCTTTTGGCTTGAGCTGGACTCAAGGGCTAGCGTTTTAGGGTTTTTCTCATTAACTTGTAATCAACAACATGCACCAATATGTCAAATATTCTAGTCTCTGGAGTTTAACACTTTTAATTAAAAAGCAGTGAAAATACTGCATCTGGCAACACCCGTGTTCAAGCATATCTGTTACTAGGTAGAGTTGCCACCTAGCTGGGTCTTACAGGCAACTCAGTAACAATTTGTTTATGGCCAATAACAGCCTAAAAGGAGCAGTCACGTGTGAGCGAAGGCGGCAATCCTAGCGAGAGTGTTTGATACTTTATTAGTGTGCCGGTTATTTAGGGAGCCACAGATCTATCATTGTCGCCTGTGTGTGAGTTCGTTTGTAAACCATATTTTATTTCATTGTTACCATTTTGTGCTAACATCTTCAATGCAAAGTTATACATCTGCATCACGTCGATTGAAACCGCTGCCGAAACTGGACATTTAAAGTCATTAGCTTCCCTATGCGCATTACGAAGCTCCAACCCACGTAGGCTGAGCTGGCCCTTTATAATTGTCACAGAATGGGAGCCAACATTTACAGAGCCACCATATCAAACTTCAACACTTCATCCCGAAATGATGTTCCCTGGCTGCTAAGCCCTACGTATGCAAAATGATCACGAGGGAG
Source organism: Spea multiplicata (assembly GCA_009364415.1). NCBI lineage: Eukaryota > Metazoa > Chordata > Amphibia > Anura > Pelobatidae > Spea > Spea multiplicata. The sequence continues at coordinate 43,596,849 of VKOC01000002.1, read as the reverse complement.
TTTAGTGTTTCTCAGTTTTTAGTGTGTGTTTTAAAGGGATAGTTCATCTCTATATTATTCATTCACACTCACCGACATTGAGTGCTTATGATACTTTCCAGTTTACTGGCATCATCATGCGCCATCACCCTAAAAGGGGCTGCACACGGCATTGGGGAAGAGGAGAGAAGCTAATAGTCTAGTCCTATAGTAACAAATAAAATATCATGACTGTTCCTTTAAAAACCTGGCTGGTATTATACCGCTGAAGCTCTCGCTATAATTGCTGTAGAATCCCTTTAGAAGAAAATAGTACAAGGATGAGATAACAACCATTCTACTCATCTAGTCTGCCCGTTTTTTCTGATGTAGAGACTCAGAACTTGTCTTAGATTCAGGACAACTTTATGTCTATCTAATACATGTTTCGCTTCCCTCACTGTATTAGCCTCTACCACTTCTGGGAAGCTTTTCCATTTATCCACTACTCAGTAAAGACACTTTCTTACATTAACCTCTTAGACTTAGTTTTAGACTATGACCTCTTGCTCTAACTTTTATCCTTCTTTGAAATAAACTTCTCTCCTGTAATATATTTAAATACTTCTATCACATCTTCTCTCTTCTCTGCTCCGAGCTATATTAAAGCAGTGTCCCTAATAAAAGATTGAAGTTTTTTTTCCTCCGAAAGAAACTGCTACTCTAAGTTCAACCACACCGTAATTGCTTTCAACATTTTTTTGCCCTTCATTCCCTCTGATGACCTAATATTTACTATAAATGGCAAATGGTGCAGTGATGTCACATCAGACAATGAAATGCCCCAGAGCACTGGCAGCTTATAGGGACCAGGGACAGGAAACAGCTGCTACCCCTCCCCCAGAGAGGAATCGTTTATTAAGCAGGAAATTTATATCTCCCTACGCTGGTCATATATCAAAATACAACTGGAGCATTTCTCAGACAAATTGCTTATTATGGGGCAATCAAGAGAAACATTTCATTAATTTCTTCTGAGTGCGTGTACTTCTCGTAACCGCTCCACCTTTGCTTTGATACATACGACCCCGATTCACTATAAGAAACCAGCTCAGATCAAACTCTGTGAAATTCCAATGAAGATATTTTATTTTGATATAATTCTCAATGGATGGAATTTTGCTAACTATGAAGCATCCGGTTATCTTATTTTTCTCAGTTTTACTATATAATTAGAATTAAATATTTGGAGCCATTTTTATGAGTGCACTACAAGTGCGTTTCCCGTGTACCTATGGGAAAAAAATGTTTTTTTCTGGATTAGCTCAATAAAACCTTTGTGTGCTGCCTTCTTGGCAATGTTCTTTCCTGGTGCTTTCAACATAAAATGCCATAGAAATGCATTCTCAACTGTGTCCTGTTAGTCATAAAGTAATGTAAGTTGTCATAGCACCTTCATTCTGTTATGTATTCTTTTATGATGTCAAAGGACAGTTGTCTCTTGCAGCAAATGCCTAGATGATACATATGAAGTGACTGTGATGTTCATGTGATGTACATGTTGAGACACCTATATTTGGCATGAGAGGTGAGGTTGAGTCTGCAATAGTGTCTCGCACTGAGCACAACTTTAGTACCTTTTTTTTTTGGTTCACTGAAGTCCCAGTTGCCAGTTGAGCTAACATTACTGACCTCTTGATTGCACCAAACTCAACCAACCAAACATCTACTCTTCTAACCATTAGTAAACATGCTCTCATCACAACACAAGTTGTGTGTTTGTTGCTCACTAATAAATTAATAGAATGAATACATTATATTTTATCATTGTTTTAATCTGTTTGGGGGAATTGTCATCTTGACCGCTTAGGCCCTTGACCTCTCTCCTCATACCTATAAGGCCTAAGCACTCCACTACCATCAATGGTCAAACCACACTGGAACTGTGAGTAAAGCATCAGCCACTGCTTTATTAATTACACAAAACCAGCACATAACAACCATGAACAACCTGCTAGATGATGGGTGACCGAAACAGGCAGTTACACCACAAACTTTACCACAAGCTCTCCGTTCTGGGCACCACCAGACTCTGCAGAGCCATAAGCCTTCCTGAAGGCACCAGATCTTCCAATGACCAGCTGCTGGCCATGAAGCTGGTCTGCAGTTCCCTCTGCTGACAGTCTGAATGAGGTAGAACCCTGCACTTAACTATCTTATTTCCCTATTTGCCTCATTGTTGAATTCACTTTGATTACCCAGCCATATTTTACTATGATTTATTGTTTTATATGGCGCCATCATGCTCCTTGGTGCTGTACAATGGATAACCAGGACATGACAATTAGTATGTAACATAAGAATTAGTCTAACAGAAACAAAAGATGAGGAGGGCCCTGCTCAAAGAAGTTTACGATTTAGAGGGAATTATTGACCCAGCAAGGGCCAGCAATCATGCTCCCCCTTTCTAATTAGTCGGGGGGGGGGGGGCTCATGTACTTTTGCTTATAGAGTCTTTAGGGTAGTTTTTTCATCTGCACATTATTGTTATGTCTAAAGATGATCCACTCATATCCAGCAGGATTTAGAGATGGATGGTGCATTTGGTCCTCTTAAAGTAGTATAATTCAGATGGATGCTACAGGAAGGTGTCTATTAAACTTGGAGTTTGCAGAAGATTTGAACATTGAGCCTAGAACGTTCCTTGATAAAAAAGGACTGAGTTGGTCTTTTGTGATTTATAGTCAAACTAGATGCATGAAATGTCCCATGTTAACTATGCATTATACTGGGCCAGCTCATCCATTCTTGCAGGTGCTGGTCCTGTATGATGCATAATGATATCACGATGCTGACATTTCTCCTGCAAACTCCCACAAATCCCCAGATTAGACAGAGATAAACACCCTTTATCATGTAAAATCACAGAATAACAGGGATTGGAGGGGGTTGTTCACATGAGCTCATCACGTCATCAGTCCTTGATACTTAGAAGGGTGTATATATACTTTGTTCCATTCTGTGGTTTAAACTAGGTGGCTGAATTATTATTAAGCCTTTGTATAGAATTTGCCATGTGCAGTTCTGTGTTGCCCAAGTATACTTATAATCACAAAGGCAAATTTTGTATGAGTGCACAATAGCTATTCATATTTTTCCATCATGTTAATATTCAGGCATAACAATATTAAATGTGCTATTCATTGTCGCCATAAAAATATTGGATAGATAAACTTCTGCTTTTTACATTTGCATTACTTTTAATATCATTTTCTTTTTAGGCAAGGGGATATTGTTCTGCATTTGCAACACACGTTCGCATTGTTGCAGGGTTAGAAGGTAACAAAATATGTCTACAATGAAGAAGTCTATATACTTCTTTCATTTGAATGCAAATGAAGCACACGTTTATTCCATCGGGTATCTTCTCTGTATATAAAAACAAGCTCCCGGCGTACCTGGCATTATTTGCTGTGTGCCTGTTGTCCGGTACATAAAGGAATACTCCACAGTTACAAATCAGTGTGTAAGGTAGGTTTGGCAAACAAGGTTATGCTTGGGATGAAGGAAAGTGAAGGAATGAGGTGTTACAAGGAGTTAGACACTTGTAACGTAACACCACTTTCGAAACTTCATTCCTAGTACTGCTGAATGTCCGTACTTTTTCCAGAAATAATTACTTAAAAAACATTCTTAATTTTGTCGGCAACAATTAATGATAATGAGACGCAAAACTTGGTACTGATGGGCTGTTGCCATAGAAACTAAGTCCCATGTGTAAGCATGGGTGCAGCTTGTAGACAAACGAGTAAAGCTCCTCATTTTTAGCTGATAATGATGGACTTTTTTATTTTGTTAATGATTGCTGTATTTACTGAATAACATTAAAATATGATCCACATAGGTAACTGCTTATTATGCTAATGGTATTCTTGAAACAAAGATAAAGGTAAGAACTGTTAACGGTGTATGGGGTAGCCTCTGGTTCCTGGTATATAAAAGAATAATATAAGAACAGATGTGAACGGTCAGTTGAATCTTAGGCTACTCGGCACCCTCTTGTTCTTCATGACTGATCTGTCTGAAAGAAAGGTTAAGAGTTTTCTCTTGTTCAGCGAAACAAAACAAATGCTAATGGAAACTGTATCAACTACTATCTATTTTGGCTTCTCTTGACCTTTTATTGGTATGGACATTTAATTAGTGTTCAACATTGTGTCACTTGATACAGAAAATGATGAATTTCCTTCATCCCAAAAAGGTTGTTTGTATTTTTTCTTGTAATATACGATAAGAAAATTAAATATAGAATTCAATGGCAATTTAAAACCTAGCAGACTTCCAGTTTTATGTCAAAGAAAATCAAATTTCATTTTTGAAATACCATGTTAAACTTGCTCAGTAATTCTGCCTTAGTAATGCATCACTTATATTTTAACCATTGTTTTTTAGGGAAAATATAGTCAAATGTGGTCAAATATAGGGAATATGTGGCTTTTTACTCGCTCAATTACAAATGTCATTATCGGGACATCATATGAACTCCAAATAATCTAAGTATCCAAAAGTATAACCTTTTAAACAACCTCAATATCGGCTTTGCTTACCCAAGAAGCATAATCCATAACACCAATTCTTTATGAATTGCTGGTATTAAAAAGGTACTGAATCGGGTGAGCGACCAGATAAATGTGTCATGGGCACAATCTTGGGTATTGTAGTGTTCCTTTAATCACCTTAAAATGACATTTTGGATGTTATGCTCTAGAATATTTTTTTTATGATGGCCACGTTAACTACCAATTTTAAACACCTAAAACTTTTATATATAAGAGTGTCTGAAGGTCTAATATGCTTATCACACCCCAATACCCCAATAGTTCTATAAACAAGGCATTTTCACGTCTCTGCATTATTTCTTACCATCTCTGAACCAAACACCATCTCTGATTAAAAATTCAGATCATATGTAACTATTTTCCCTAAACATGTGAACTGTCCAAATGGTAATTTTTTTAATTAACACAGAGTCCCCCAAGGCAACAGTGATTTGTGACTTGGCATAAATGTAACTCTTGTATCTTATCTCTTGAGTACACCAGTAGGTAAAATGTTACAATACCTTTACTATGAATGCAACAACTTATGACCAACCAACAGAATCCATAATCATATGACGGCCCCAAATCACGCTAATTATAATAAAAGTAAGGCACGCTATTTGAAAGATCAAAATTACATTACTGTGGCAGCTGTGATGCCAAAGTGAAGATCCACAAATTTTGAACATAAATCAAGACAACATTTATAACGTCTTTAAAAATCTGTCGCGGCCGCATGGGTTACCATCCGAAATGAGCTCCAACGCATTGGGAATCCATTTAAAAAAGGACAGGGTAAACATTAGCATATGTATAGATGCCAGGTGCATCCCTAGAAGCTAACACAACTGATGCTGGGTTCTAGACAAACAATGTGACCTTCTGCTTTGTGTATTGCAATTGATTACATTAGGGATTCATTTTCATTTACTGGAATATGAAATAGAAAAGTAGAAAATTTATAGAAATTATATTGACAATATAGAAAAATATAGACAGTTATAGAGATTTATAATTTAATAAAGAATACATGTATAGAAAATATAGAAATTTATAATGTAATAGAGTTTATCAACAGATGCAAGAATGTATTTTCTTCTGACACAGAGGGTGTATTTTGTTACCTATATTTATGTTTATCATGTATGGTTACTGTATGATAGTACAATTATTATTACAATGTGGATTTTTACTATATAACTATGTCTACTGCTAAACATAAACAATGCTGGATTATGAAACATGAATCATTAAAAATATTGCATGCAAAACAACATTTTTGATTTGTAAAATTAAGAATTGATTGTTCTAAAAATTATTATTAATAATAATAATGTAAATTCCCTTGTAAAATCCACTTTAAATATATCCACATATTTTATAAGTTATTTACTTTATTTATCTATGAAAGCTCACTCTTGGGATTTTGGTGCTATTTAGGTTTTAGACAGTATCCTTCTTGGTTCGACTGTATATAGTTTTTTTTATATGTAGTTGTTTATAGGTTTGAAACACAAGGAAATACTGCCCTAATAAAGATGTGAGGAAGAAAATGTGCTGCTATCTGGTTGGGTGAAATAAACTTATGTGGCATACAACTGATCCATAAAAGTCTTTAATGGGACATATGGCAGGGCACAGATGTGACCCTCCAATACAGACGGTGTCCATTCACAGAGCATATTGAAAAGGAAGGAGGTATTGTTAGTTTGGCAGATGGCAGAAAGGTCAAACTGCATAACAATTTGCTCCTCAGGATGATGGGCTTGAGTGTTAAATGTGACCAACACAGTAATCAAGCTACTTGACTGTAAACTGGTATAAATATCTATATATATTGATTATGTATGAGCACTACTATTTTATTCTGTGTTTTGATTTTAGTTCACCAAACCCCACTGAAACCCCAGCAATGCTTATAAATACACATTTTTATATTGATACATATATATATAGATATATTCCTCGAGGCAAAAGGGGATAATTGTTGACCTTAATTGCTTGCGCCTACCCTGAATCCCTTGTGGTTGTGGCAGCACCATGAGATTTCTGAGGAACAACAAGCCTTCTGGTTTGTCTTGGTGTCTTAGATGAGTGTTTAATAATGCTTCTACTACCCCCTAAATTTTAGTGGAAGGGTTTTCCATCACCTTTACCCACCATATCTTATGTAATGGTATATATATATATATATATATATTATATACTATATATATATATATATATATATATATATATATATATATGAACGTCCCAGGGTAGGCTACCTGGAGCTTTCCCTTTTCTGGGGGAGTAGCTTAGTGAAGGGGCAAGTTTAGCTCCAGACAGCTTTTACTGGGTGGGGAGTAGGAGGGAAGTAGGCGGAGTATGGGCGTGACTAAACGCTATGCCACTGTCCAGAAAAACATGAAACTGACTCGGGGAGTTTCCAGGTATGCACAGATATGTTTATTGGATTTGTAGGAGTATTTTCTGCCAACCATATTGCCAAGATGCCAATTTATTATTTTTGTTATGATATGAATTAAATTCTTAACTTCAAAATACTCCATTTTATAAGAGAGCTTCTCCATATAGATTTCATTTTCTCAATAAATATGTTCAAATATTGATGGTGGACCATGTTACTGGGATCTAAGTGTCTCTTTTTGTTAAAAAACAACAAATATTAAGTATAAAAAGACCAATTGTAATATATGTAATATATAGGGTTTCACCATATATATATTACATGTCAAATATACTGATTCCTTTTTTCTTTTTATCCACATTATTTATTAAACTTACTTAGACCAATTAATTGGTTAATAAAAATAAACTGGGTGATTTGAACTGTGTGCTTGCATATTAAAGAGAGCAGAACCCTCGCCATTTTCTAAAATATGAATTCATGAATTCTTCAAAAAGTCTTCACTTAAATGTAATATTTATACCCGGTATGGATTTAAATGCCTGGAAGCAAACGGTAGGTTTTCATGGCCCATGTACCTTAGTATGAAACTACAGTTCATTTAGTATAAAATATAATACAATTTTGTGTTTGGAATATTTTCTTATCCATACATGCAGGCTTCTGTCTTGTAAATTCATGGATTTTTCAACTTGAGTGATGTCGATGTGAGCACAGACCAAACCTTAATAAATTGGTTAATAACTCTTTGTGAGGCAGTATTCCAAAATCTCATATGCAAAACACTAAGGACAAGACAAACCATTATGGTCTATAGTGTATGTCGTTCACCCGTATGAAAACCCAGACGCCCGTAATTAGCCATTTCCTTATTACCTAGGATAATTTGATCAATTTGAGCAAATTAGCTTTTTAGAGTATGTCTGCTAAATATCCTATATAGTTTCACGTGAAAAAGGATTATTTTGAACATGACTGATATAGAACATGTATGTTCGTTTAGGTGTAAGCTAGCCAAATATCAAAATATTATTTCTGGGGAAAAGTTCTATAGGAGAAATAACCAAAATGAAAACTAATAAAAAGTCCTGCTAATTTCTTTAACTTAGCCTTTTGCACCTAGATTGCTATTTATCGTTTTTTATTTTTAATGAATTCTGTGGCTAAACTTCCACACCTTTAAGTAACTTTCTTCACTTTTTTCAAGTGAGCACTTAAGATTAAAGCTTCTGCCCAGTTCAATAAATCAGGCCGGGACTTCAACACCGCTACTCTAAATTTCAAGTTACTAGGGAAACTATAAAAATGATTAATGCAGACCGCTTTTTATGTTTTATTTATGAAAGGTACAACCACTATGTATATAGCACTGTGCAATACACGTAGAAATATAATGTACGTCATTTCAGACACTTCTGTTGTGTCAGTTTGATGCCTTGTGGATGTTACAAGGAACTCCATTCCCAAATGATGACAGATGCAGGGACTTCTATTGTGGTTTAATAACACACTGAATGAATGCAGGAACAGTATGAGTCAATCATCTAAATATACGTCTTATAATAAACGGACTCATTTTGCTGTGAAATGTCAGGCCTTCTGATGTATTTATAGCCTGAGTTGCTCGAGCGGGAGGCAGTTTGTAACTACTACAAAACGGGCAGCATTTATTGCTCCTTAATAGCTTTCCCATAACTGGGGAATCTAATAAAAACCTTAGTTTTGACGTTAACCAATTTTATCCTTAGTTATGATGAAATATTTTAGCTGAATAACAAATGTACACAAAGGGCTTTCCAACATATTGTCAAGGGAAAATTAAAGGTTAATTACCTGTATAATTATCATAAACTGTGTGATGATAGAAGGTTAAGGTTAATAATGTCATTATTTTCATACCCTGAGTACACCCTCAAAATACTCATTCTGATATTTGAAAGACCGTTTTAGCGTGTTGGCTTCTCTCCCGTCAGTCAAGACATGTATATTGTGAGTGATCATGAATGATCCAATTTACTAATTCAATTGAATAGAATTTATAAAGGAAGAGGCAACAAAAGAATTATTATCAATACTATATATATATTATATATTAGTATATCTATACCCAATTATTATTTATTTATTATTTTTATTCTTACAGATCCAGCATATATTGTATCACTTTATAAAAAATTAATTGGGATAATTCATTCGCTTATAAAACTACTGTTTGTGAACATTTTACTATTCACCTTGTCTCTCTGGTGCCTTCTTCAAAGTGTCATTCATACATGCTATTCTCATTAATCAAACTTAAGTAAACCTTAATCTTCACCATTTACATATTAAATCTCTCTCTTTTAAAAATAGCCAATTTTTCTGTACGAGAACAGTAGATACCCCTTTGGGTTATCTTTATTTTGTCCTAATGAGTTCTCACCACACCCCATTTAGTTACCAAACCTCAGAAGAATTTGGATCCCAAAGAGAAAAAGTGTCTTTCTAAATAAGCAACGGGAAAATCTGCCCTTTGTAAAATATGCATAAAACATGTTATCACTGGAATCTTGATGTCTCAATTTAAGTTGTTAAAAATAGATACAGATGTATAATGCTAAACTAAATTTATGTAATATTCTCTTATCAATTAAAACAAGTTTCCAAGCTCTTCCATAAGGCATTTTATTTTTATTCCTTTCATTGTAGAGAGTTTCTGCAGAAGAGGTAGAAAATTATGGACAAGTGCTGATAATAAAATATTCATGGGATTTTGCTTTCAACTTTACTGTGTAACATATTGTTGTTTTCTTCCTACAGAATTATGAATATGTCATTTGGGAGAGACATGGAACTTGAACATTTTGATGAACGGGATAAAGCTCAAAGATACAGCAAAGGATCTCGGGCGAATGGACTCCCTAGTCCTACCCATAGTGCCCACTGCAGCTTTTACCGAACCCGTACCTTGCAAGCTTTGAGCTCGGAGAAGAAAGCCAAGAAAGTTCGGTTTTATCGCAATGGTGATCGATATTTTAAAGGAATTGTCTATGCCATCTCCCCTGACCGTTTTAGATCTTTCGAGGCTCTCTTGGCCGACTTGACCAGGACTCTATCTGATAATGTGAATCTACCACAAGGTGTGAGAACTATCTACACAGCGGATGGCGCCAGGAAAATAACTTCATTGGATCAGCTGGTGGAAGGTCAGTATTTGCAGAGTTTAATCGTATTGTCTAAATAAGATATGTGATTTCTACAACTTGTGGAAATGTGACTCATTAATCAACAGGAATTGTCACGTAAAAGAACTTTACATTAATCAACAGATCACCAGGAAGAATGTCAAACTACCTGGGATGTGTGTACGGCTTTCCTGAAGAACAATTATATATATATATTTATATATATATATGTAAGGCAGACATGCTTGATCAGATGAGGCAGATGAGTAACTGGTTTCTCTATCATCATGGCAAGATTTTCTATAAGTCACAAGCCTAGAGCAGCATTTTAAGGGGGGCCAAGGAAGGCAAAGAGGAATGGGTTATTGATGGCAACACCCACATATACATTTTTGCCAAATCATGCCTACTTTTAGTGATTAATTTCCCCATTTTACCAATCCATGCACCCATTGTATACATCTGCTTTGCCTACAGAGCCTTTTTATGTTGGTGGAGAAGTCACAGAATCTGTGTTGTGAAAACGTAACTCCTCACATTTCTAAGTCTATAATATAACTTTTAAAGTTCCATTAAAATGGCAGAATTCAACATCAACAAAATAAATCTAAAATCCTGTTTGTGTCGGTGATTAAGCCAGTGAAAGTATTACGCTCAGGATCCTTGCATCTTGAACTGTTGAAAGTGTTTAGACCAATTTCCCATAATAAAACGGCTTCATCCCAGAAACAAGCAGTGAGATATAAATGTTCCTTGTTTCATTTGCATCCTTTTGCTAAATCAGACTAGTCACAATTAGCTTGCAGCTGTAGTGTTTAAATAACTGGAAAATCACTTCGCTTTCCCACATAACTGCTTTGATTATTTAAATGTAAAATATAGTCTTTTCATCATATTCCAGAATGCGTGAGCTTTGTAAATATTAATTTTATGATAAATTTCCATTATCGTTCACAGTGATCACAAATACTAAATGAAGAACTCTTTAGCATGTATTGGTATTTTAATATACTTTAACATATCAAAAGCTAAAACGTTGTAATCATCCAGAAGGCATTATGTCTGTTCTTTTTAGGTTTTTATATTATTTATGTGTGCTATTGTATTAATAAAATTGTGCAATTTAGGTATGTTTCATACTAATTCATTGTCAATCAGATTAAAATTGCTTTCCATCTTCATTGTACATATAACAAAAAGAATTTGGCGTTATGGGATGTCTTGGTGCCAGTGGAGCCTCCTCCATAGGAGCACATGCGCACGTGAACCCCCAAACACAAAAGGGAAAAAAAATGCAAAATTCATAAAAAATCCATTTTAATCTAATTTAGATTAAAATGGATTTTTAATGAATTTTGCCATTTTGTTTCCCTTTGAGCTTTGGGATTCACATGCCATGAAGCCTCCTGTGCCCTGTTGCAGCCTGCCTATGCCTCTGCCTATCACACGTGCGGTAGGCAGAAAGATCCTATTTGGCTCAATGCTGCCGCGTTTGCTAAAGCGCCGGCTGAGCCTTACATTTGAACCCTTTTAGCACAGCAAAAGCTGGAGCTCCCAGCCGTCATCTCCCAGCCACCACACTCCCCGCCCAGCCCGGAGTCTCCCCTCCCTCCCCAGTGACTGACTGCAGTCCTGCAGTCACATGGCCCAGCCCATTTCCTTATAGCACCCACAC
>VKOC01000002.1:43568664-43584941 GCA_009364415.1 Spea multiplicata | reverse complement strand
GGAAGGTGCGAAGGAGGTTTGAAGGTGTGACAATGTATGCCTAATTCTACGGCTTGTTTTTCCAGCATGAAATTTTCCTCCACCTTGCAGAATGAGGTGTGTGTTCAGGACATTTACGGGAAACATATATTTTTGTATCCATTATAATGATGAAATCCTCATATTTAGATTGTATTTAGGTTGACCGCTTTTCTTGAAAACAAATGCTATTAATTTCAAAGGATTATTAAGTAAGTAAAAGTATTTTTTATATCCCAAATATAGGTGTCCCCTTTTTTCATATTAAGAATAAATCAACCTTTTTAACTCTTTGAGAGCAATGCATACCCCCACAACAGTTGAAGTAAATATTGTTTAGTATGGATTTACTGTTCATTAATCAGGACAGAAAGAAGACACGAGGAGAAACATAATTTTAAGATAATGTTTGAAGGCCAAAGTAGGGTATAGACCACCACCACCTCTCTCTCATCTTTTATCGATGCTCTTATATTGATGCTACAACTTTAAAAACTTTAAACTTGAGTGTTTTTTCTGCAGCTGTTTTTGTAATATTTTATAGTGTTATTATTTTTTATTTTCTTCAGTTATAGATTTTTTTTACTTGGTGCACTTTATGTAGTCATCCTATTTTTTTGTATGTAGTTTATTTCTCATATATTTTTTGGTTTCATGCATGAATATTTAATGCTGGAAAATCAACAAAAAAATGTATTATAAAAAAAAAAAATGTGTTTAGTGAAAGAATACGAGCCCCGTCACGCTCTGTTTGAATTTGAGAATATGAAGGATAATATCAATAAGGGTCATTCTCAGTTTGGGTGATGCTGTAATATTCTGCATAGGTGCAATGAACAAAAGCAGCTCGTTGTAGCTGCATTGTAACGTTGTAACGGCAGAGCAGCATCCCCCAGCACATATGTGATAGTAAAGAGGTGGGCTGGCTCGTGTAATACAGGGTGGATGGTGCTGGTGTGAGGAGGAGAGCAGCATTTCAATGAGGGACGGGCTAATGCAAATCACTGCAATAGCAGCAGAGAGAAACCAGCTGCAGCCTCTACTCAGCAGATCAGCAGCAGCTCATCCAGTCAGGGGGGCAACAGACACACAACAAAGACACTCAGCCTGTCTGCCGGCACAATACCAACTACCCTCAGTCACAGCCTGTCCACCTTGATCTGCACCGAGACCCTCTCAAGAACACGCTCACAGGGGAAAAGGAAAAAAAAAGCAAATAGGTAAGTCAATTGGAATATGCGGTATGATTAGATGTAGCATTTTGTGCAGCCCCTGAAGAGGAAGATTGGGGATCCACTGTGGCCCTACCACACTCGGCGAGGGCAAGCACGAGGTACTTTGGGCTTAAACAAAAAGAGAACATATAGAGCTGTGCATGAATGCGAAATGCATCTCAGTGTCAGTCAGCAGCCAGACAGCCAAGTGCCCCTATGATAAATGCTGGCTGGGCAAGATGAGCCTCTGAAGTGCCAGAGGTTGGATGTGCCTACCAGCTGTCATTATTCCCACCGGCATTAAAAGGGAACATTCTATAATGTGACCCCCCAGAGGCAGTCTGTAGAACCGGGAGGCCGGTGTATAGAGCCGCTCTGATTATTCTGCTCGTGTCTATAGCTGGGCAGGTTTGCTGCATTTGTTGCTCCCACAGTCTGCAATCCCATCTGATTTTAAATCAATGGCACAAAGTCACCCAGTAGATGACAATGGCCGTGCCGGTACATGTATGTTCATAGATGAGTATCATTAAATGCAAGGGTATTGCCAGTGCTTGATTCCCATGTAGGCTGCGTATGTTTAATACACTATGGATTACATTCCATTAATCAGTGTGGGTGTCTGGGATATGCCGGGGATCGGCACACGTAGGGAATATCTATTTTTAGCGCACATGACTGCCATGGTAATAAGGTAGATTCTTTGCTGGCAAATTCTCTTAAATGCAATAATATGGTGCAATAATAGGGTGTTTTCTGACGCTCACGGTGACAACGTATCATTGATGGATCTCCCATCGCAGTGACAAAGCATCCAAGATGCAGGTTTATTATGTCTTAGGCCCCCCTCCCTTTTAATCCTTATGTAGTAACTGCTTTGTGTCCTTAATGATATTGTGTGAATGTGTGTGCAGCCCGGGACAAACAATAGTCCTTACTGACAGTATTGTGTTTCATATTGTGGAAGGTCTACAATTCAAAGCCTGTGTAGGGTCTCTGCATCACGAGCACTGACTCCATCCAGGCTGATGTTCTTCTTTGGCTTGTCTGGTGCTCTCCTTGAAACACCCGTCAGTGCCATAATGGTGCAGTAATTTGGTAATCACAATGGAACTGAGACCTTTAAAAGCCTTTGGATCCAAAGAGGCATGCCGAGACAATACAAGAGTTAATGCACAAGCTCCATTGTATAAATGCTTCTGCTGAACACTGCAACTTCTCCCGACTGTGGTTTTTAAATGGAAGGTTATTTTGCATAAGAAAACAATTAGACAAAGCAGTACAGCCATCATTCTTTCCTTGGCCAAAAATGATTTTTGAAATGGCTTTAAATCCTTCCGTCTTGAAGATGAATGAGGATATTATTGTATTGCTTACGTGCACTAATATCTTCACTTGTTCTACATGTAAATAGCATGCATCATCTAGTCTGAGCTGCGTCATGCGTGCCATGTTGTATCAATGGATATGCGTTTAATACATATAGAAATCATGTGCTGGGAGATATGGAAGAGAGCAGAAAAGGGAGTTGTCTTTTTTTCCTGCATCAGCGCCAGATGTTCAGATGTGAAGCAAACCCATGGATGTGGGCACTGCCTGATATGCCTGTTATATGAGAGGCTGACCCGCCTGACGGGGGGGGCACAGCAGGGGTGGTATATATATATACCACCCTCCAGTTCTCCAGTTCTCCCTCCAGTTATAATTCATATATATGACCAGGTATAGGAGGCTTTAAACGCTCCGGTGCTCTGGATTACAATTTACGTCATGTTATGGGTGATAGGAGTTGTAACGTCACTATAACTGGAGTTCCAGGGTCGCCTATACCTTGTTTTTACAATGTACTTAGTAGCCCCTCATTCCAAAATAAAGCACATTCATTTATGATTTCAATAATTTACCGCTATAAATACACCATGTGCTGCATTGTTTCCTAACAATCATTCATTTCCTCCTCCTAGGACAATTTTGTCATATATTTTCTATCTATATTCAACCCTATAAATGTATATATATATATATATCATTTTTATTTTGCAGCATTTAACTATTTCCCTAGCAGATAGTTGATTAGTTGTCCCACTTGGCACAGAAATATATGCCATAGAATACATGAAAACAAAGCCATTAATAAGATAATTTCATGTGCCTGTGCTTGCTGCAGTCATTAGGGTTCAGACGTGACTAACGGGGACTTCATATTAATGAAAGCAAGCCTATGAATGTATCCTGCGCTGTCTTTACATGGAGACTCGTTACAGGCGCACTTGGCTTCCGTCGGAGATGCCTTTTGGCTTGAGCTGGACTCAAGGGCTAGCGTTTTAGGGTTTTTCTCATTAACTTGTAATCAACAACATGCACCAATATGTCAAATATTCTAGTCTCTGGAGTTTAACACTTTTAATTAAAAAGCAGTGAAAATACTGCATCTGGCAACACCCGTGTTCAAGCATATCTGTTACTAGGTAGAGTTGCCACCTAGCTGGGTCTTACAGGCAACTCAGTAACAATTTGTTTATGGCCAATAACAGCCTAAAAGGAGCAGTCACGTGTGAGCGAAGGCGGCAATCCTAGCGAGAGTGTTTGATACTTTATTAGTGTGCCGGTTATTTAGGGAGCCACAGATCTATCATTGTCGCCTGTGTGTGAGTTCGTTTGTAAACCATATTTTATTTCATTGTTACCATTTTGTGCTAACATCTTCAATGCAAAGTTATACATCTGCATCACGTCGATTGAAACCGCTGCCGAAACTGGACATTTAAAGTCATTAGCTTCCCTATGCGCATTACGAAGCTCCAACCCACGTAGGCTGAGCTGGCCCTTTATAATTGTCACAGAATGGGAGCCAACATTTACAGAGCCACCATATCAAACTTCAACACTTCATCCCGAAATGATGTACCCTGGCTGCTAAGCCCTACGTATGCAAAATGATCAGGAGGGAGTTTCTCAGTGTTTCTCAGTGTTTAGTTGGGGATAGTTAATCACTATATTATTCATTCACATTCACCGACATTGAGTGCTTACGATACTTTCCCGTTTACTGGCATCATCATGCGCCATCGCGCTAAAAGGGGCTGCGCACAACTCAGCACGGCATTGGGGAAGAGGAGAGACGCTAATAGTCTAGTCCTATAGTAACAAATAAAATATCATGACTGTTCCTTTAAAAACCTGGTATTATACTGCTGAAGCTTTCGCTATAATTGCTGTAGAATCCCTTTAGAAGAAAATAGTACAAGGATGAGATAACAACCATTCTACTCATCTAGTCTAACTTGTCTTAGATTCAGGACAACTTTATGTCTATCCAATACATGTTTAACTTTCCTCACTGTATTAGCCTCTACCACTTCTGGGAGGCTTTTCCATTTATCCACTACTCAGTAAAGAGAAACTTTCTTACATTAGCCTCTTAGACTTAGTTTTAGACTATGACCTCTTGCTCTAACTTTTATCCTTCTTTGAAATAAACTTCTCTCCTGTAATATATTTAAATACTTCTATCACATCTTCCTTCTTTCTTCTCTGCTCCGAGCTATATTAAAGCAGTGTCCCTGATAAAAGATTGAAGTTTTTTTTTCCCCGAAAGAAACTGCTACTCTAAGTTCAACCACACCGTAATTGCTTTCAACATTTTTTTGCCCTTCATTCCCTCTGATGACCTAATATTTACTATAAATGGCAAATGGTGCAGTGATGTCACATCAGACAATGAAATGCCCCAGAGCACTGGCAGCTTATAGGGACCAGGGACAGGAAACAGCTGCTACCCCTCCCCCAGAGAGGAATCGTTTATTAAGCAGGAAATTTATATCTCCCTACGCTGGTCATATATCAAAATACAACTGGAGCATTTCTCAGACAAATTGCTTATTATGGGGCAATCAAGAGAAACATTTCATTAATTTCTTCTGAGTGCGTGTACTTCTCGTAACCGCTCCACCTTTGCTTTGATACATACGACCCCGATTCACTATAAGAAACCAGCTCAGATCAAACTCTGTGAAATTCCAATGAAGATATTTTATTTTGATATAATTCTCAATGGATGGAATTTTGCTAACTATGAAGCATCCGGTTATCTTATTTTTCTCAGTTTTACTATATAATTAGAATTAAATATTTGGAGCCATTTTTATGAGTGCACTACAAGTGCGTTTCCCGTGTACCTATGGGAAAAAAATGTTTTTTTCTGGATTAGCTCAATAAAACCTTTGTGTGCTGCCTTCTTGGCAATGTTCTTTCCTGGTGCTTTCAACATAAAATGCCATAGAAATGCATTCTCAACTGTGTCCTGTTAGCTATAAAGTAATGTAAGTTGTCATAGCACCTTCATTCAGTTATATTCTTTTATGATGTCAAAGGACACGTGACTGTGATGTTCATGTGATGTACATGTCTCTACTCTACTTCCAAACTAACCAGGTTTATTAGCTTAATCTGAGTTGAGACACCTATATTTGGCATGATAGGTGAGGTTGAGTCTGCAATAGTGTCTCGCACTGAGCACAACATAAGTATCATTCTTTTTTGGTTCACTGAAGTCCCAGTTGTCAGTTGAGCTAACATTACTGACCTCTTGATTGCACCAAACTCAACCAACCAAACTCAAACATCTACTCTTCTAACCATTAGTAAACATGCTCTCATCACAACACAAGTTGTGTTTTTGTTACTCACTAATAAATTAATAGAATTAATACATTATATTTTATCATTTTTGGGGGAATTGTCATCTTGACCACTTAGGTCCTTGGCCTCTCTCCTCATACCTATAAGGCCTAAGCACTCCACTACCATCAATGGTCAAACCACACTGGAACTGTGAGTAAAGCATCAGCCAGTTACACCACAAACTTTACCACAAGCTCTCATTTTGGGCACCACCACACTCCATAAGAGCCATAAGCCTTCCTCAAGGCACCAGATCTTCCAATGACCAGCTGCTGGCCATGAACTTCGCTGTGACTACAAGGAGCAAGAAAATACACCCACAGCAAGCCACAACAAGCAAAAAATACAACAATAACACAGTGAGGGAGAAAGGGAAGCTGCTCTGCAGTTCTCTCTGCTGGCAGTCTGAATGAGGTAGAACCCTGCACTTAACTATCTTATTTCCCTATTTGCAACATTGTTGCATTCACTTTGATTACCCAGCCATATTTTACTATAATTTATTGTTTAATATAGCGCCATCATGCTCCTTGGTGCTGTACAATGGATAACCAGGACATGACAATTAGTATGTAACATAAGAATTAGTCTTACAGAAACAAAAGATGAGGAGGGCCCTGCTCAAAGAAGTTTACGATCTAGAGGGAATTATTGACCCAGCAAGGGCCAGCAGTCATGCTCCCCCTTCCTAATTAGTCGGGGGGGGGGGGGCTCATGTACTTTTGCTTATAGAGTCTTTAGGGTAGTTTTTTCATCTGCACATTATTGTTATGTCTAAAGATGATCCACTCATATCCAGCAGGATTTAAAGATGGATGGTACATTTGGTCCTCTTAAAGTAGTACAATTCAGAAGGATGCTACAGAAATGTGTCTGTTAAACTTGGAGTTTGCAGAAGATTTGAACATTGAGCCTAGAACGTTCCTTGATAAAAAAGGACTGAGTTGGTCTTTTGTGATTTATAGTCAAACTAGATGCATGAAATGTCCCATGTTAACTATGCATTATACTGGGCCAGCTCATCCATTCTTGCAGGTGCTGGTCCTGTATGATGCATAATGATATCACGATGCTGACATTTCTCCTGCAAACTCCCACAAATCCCCAGATTAGACAGAGATAAACACCCTTTATCATGTAAAATCACAGAATAACAGGGATTGGAGGGGGTTGTTCACATGAGCTCATCACGTCATCAGTCCTTGATACTTAGAAGGGTGTATATATACTTTGTTCCATTCTGTGGTTTAAACTAGGTGGCTGAATTATTATTAAGCCTTTGTATAGAATTTGCCATGTGCAGTTCTGTGTTGCCCAAGTATACTTATAATCACAAAGGCAAATTTTGTATGAGTGCACAATAGCTATTCATATTTTTCCATCATGTTAATATTCAGGCATAACAATATTAAATGTGCTATTCATTGTCGCCATAAAAATATTGGATAGATAAACTTCTGCTTTTTACATTTGCATTACTTTTAATATCATTTTCTTTTTAGGCAAGGGGATATTGTTCTGCATTTGCAACACACGTTCGCATTGTTGCAGGGTTAGAAGGTAACAAAATATGTCTACAATGAAGAAGTCTATATACTTCTTTCATTTGAATGCAAATGAAGCACACGTTTATTCCATCGGGTATCTTCTCTGTATATAAAAACAAGCTCCCGGCGTACCTGGCATTATTTGCTGTGTGCCTGTTGTCCGGTACATAAAGGAATACTCCACAGTTACAAATCAGTGTGTAAGGTAGGTTTGGCAAACAAGGTTATGCTTGGGATGAAGGAAAGTGAAGGAATGAGGTGTTACAAGGAGTTAGACACTTGTAACGTAACACCACTTTCGAAACTTCATTCCTAGTACTGCTGAATGTCCGTACTTTTTCCAGAAATAATTACTTAAAAAACATTCTTAATTTTGTCGGCAACAATTAATGATAATGAGACGCAAAACTTGGTACTGATGGGCTGTTGCCATAGAAACTAAGTCCCATGTGTAAGCATGGGTGCAGCTTGTAGACAAACGAGTAAAGCTCCTCATTTTTAGCTGATAATGATGGACTTTTTTATTTTGTTAATGATTGCTGTATTTACTGAATAACATTAAAATATGATCCACATAGGTAACTGCTTATTATGCTAATGGTATTCTTGAAACAAAGATAAAGGTAAGAACTGTTAACGGTGTATGGGGTAGCCTCTGGTTCCTGGTATATAAAAGAATAATATAAGAACAGATGTGAACGGTCAGTTGAATCTTAGGCTACTCGGCACCCTCTTGTTCTTCATGACTGATCTGTCTGAAAGAAAGGTTAAGAGTTTTCTCTTGTTCAGCGAAACAAAACAAATGCTAATGGAAACTGTATCAACTACTATCTATTTTGGCTTCTCTTGACCTTTTATTGGTATGGACATTTAATTAGTGTTCAACATTGTGTCACTTGATACAGAAAATGATGAATTTCCTTCATCCCAAAAAGGTTGTTTGTATTTTTTCTTGTAATATACGATAAGAAAATTAAATATAGAATTCAATGGCAATTTAAAACCTAGCAGACTTCCAGTTTTATGTCAAAGAAAATCAAATTTCATTTTTGAAATACCATGTTAAACTTGCTCAGTAATTCTGCCTTAGTAATGCATCACTTATATTTTAACCATTGTTTTTTAGGGAAAATATAGTCAAATGTGGTCAAATATAGGGAATATGTGGCTTTTTACTCGCTCAATTACAAATGTCATTATCGGGACATCATATGAACTCCAAATAATCTAAGTATCCAAAAGTATAACCTTTTAAACAACCTCAATATCGGCTTTGCTTACCCAAGAAGCATAATCCATAACACCAATTCTTTATGAATTTCTGGTATTAAAAAGGTACTGAATCGGGTGAGCGACCAGATAAATGTGTCATGGGCACAATCTTGGGTATTGTAGTGTTCCTTTAATCACCTTAAAATGACATTTTGGATGTTATGCTCTAGAATATTTTTTTTATGATGGCCACGTTAACTACCAATTTTAAACACCTAAAACTTTTATATATAAGAGTGTCTGAAGGTCTAATATGCTTATCACACCCCAATACCCCAATAGTTCTATAAACAAGGCATTTTCACGTCTCTGCATTATTTCTTACCATCTCTGAACCAAACACCATCTCTGATTAAAAATTCAGATCATATGTAACTATTTTCCCTAAACATGTGAACTGTCCAAATGGTAATTTTTTTAATTAACACAGAGTCCCCCAAGGCAACAGTGATTTGTGACTTGGCATAAATGTAACTCTTGTATCTTATCTCTTGAGTACACCAGTAGGTAAAATGTTACAATATCTTTACTATGAATGCAACAACTTATGACTAACCAACAGAATCCATAAACATATGAACACATAGTGTTAGACACGCAGATTAAACAAATATATATGCCCATGAATCTGTATATCTACCCAAAAGAATCACACTCAGCTATATCGTTGGTTAAGAAAATATTGAAATACAAGACAACACTTTTTGTCTAGAGCTTTTTGTCAATGTTGGATACTAGGTGTGTTTATACCGTCCCGAACTGCCATTGAAATATTTTATATAAAAGATATAGCATTCTATGTGACGTATAGTGACGTATAGAGACGCACAAAAAAGAACCCGAAGGAGCACTTGGCTGAACACTAGGTTATACATCATATTAGTGAATAGTCCAATGCAGTGTATTGGATGCATCGGCCCAAAATCACGCTAATTATAATAAAAGTAAGGCACACTATTTGAAAGATCAAAATTACATTACTGTGGCAGCTGTGATGCCAAAGTGAAGATCCACAAATTTTGAACATAAATCAAGACAACATTTATAACGTCTTTAAAAATCTGTCGCGGCCGCATGGGTTACCATCCGAAATGAGCTCCAACGCATTGGGAATCCATTTAAAAAAGGACAGGGTAAACATTAGCATATGTATAGATGCCAGGTGCATCCCTAGAAGCTAACACAACTGATGCTGGGTTCTAGACAAACAATGTGACCTTCTGCTTTGTGTATTGCAATTGATTACATTAGGGATTCATTTTCATTTACTGGAATATGAAATAGAAAAGTAGAAAATTTATAGAAATTATATTGACAATATAGAAAAATATAGACAGTTATAGAGATTTATAATTTAATAAAGAATACATGTATAGAAAATATAGAAATTTATAATGTAATAGAGTTTATCAACAGATGCAAGAATGTATTTTCTTCTGACACAGAGGGTGTATTTTGTTACCTATATTTATGTTTATCATGTATGGTTACTGTATGATAGTACAATTATTATTACAATGTGGAGTTTTGCTATATAACTATGTCTACTGCTAAACATAAACAATGCTGGATTATGAAACATGAATCATTAAAAATATTGCATGCAAAACAACATTTTTGATTTGTAAAATTAAGAATTGATTGTTCTAAAAATTATTATTAATAATAATAATGTAAATTCCCTTGTAAAATCCACTTTAAATATATCCACATATTTTATAAGTTATTTACTTTATTTATCTATGAAAGCTCACTCTTGGGATTTTGGTGCTATTTAGGTTTTAGACAGTATCCTTCTTGGTTCGACTGTATATAGTTTTTTTTATATGTAGTTGTTTATAGGTTTGAAACACAAGGAAATACTGCCCTAATAAAGATGTGAGGAAGAAAATGTGCTGCTATCTGGTTGGGTGAAATAAACTTATGTGGCATACAACTGATCCATAAAAGTCTTTAATGGGACATATGGCAGGGCACAGATGTGACCCTCCAATACAGACGGTGTCCATTCACAGAGCATATTGAAAAAGAAGGAGGTATTGTTAGTTTGGCAGATGGCAGAAAGGTCAAACTGCATAACAATTTGCTCCTCAGGATGATGGGCTTGAGTGTTAAATGTGACCAACACAGTAATCAAGCTACTTGACTGTAAACTGGTATAAATATCTATATATATTGATTATGTATGAGCACTACTATTTTATTCTGTGTTTTGATTTTAGTTCACCAAACCCCACTGAAACCCCAGCAATGCTTATAAATACACATTTTTATATTGATACATATATATATAGATATATTCCTCGAGGCAAAAGGGGATAATTGTTGACCTTAATTGCTTGCGCCTACCCTGAATCCCTTGTGGTTGTGGCAGCACCATGAGATTTCTGAGGGAACAACAAGCCTCTGGTTTGTCTGGTGTCTGTAGATGAGTGTTTAATAATGCTTCTACTACCCCCTAAATTTAGTGGAAGGGTTTTCCATCACCTTTACCACCATATCTTATGTAATGGTACATATATATATATATATATTATATATATATATATATTATATATATATATGAACGTCCCAGGGTAGGCTACCTGGAGCTTTCCCTTTTCTGGGGGAGTAGCTTAGTGAAGGGGCAAGTTTAGCTCCAGACAGCTTTTACTGGGTGGGGAGTAGGAGGGAAGTAGGCGGAGTATGGGCGTGACTAAAGGCTAGGCCGCTGTCCAGAAAAACATGAAACTGACTCGGGGAGTTTTCAGGTATGCACAGATATGTTTATTGGATTTGTAGGAGTATTTTCTGCCAACCATATTGCCAAGATGCCAATTTATTATTTTTGTTATGATATGAATTAAATTCTTAACTTCAAAATACTCCATTTTATAAGAGAGCTTCTCCATATAGATTTCATTTTCTCAATAAATATGTTCAAATATTGATGGTGGACCATGTTACTGGGATCTAAGTGTCTCTTTTTGTTAAAAAACAACAAATATTAAGTATAAAAAGACCAATTGTAATATATGTAATATATAGGGTTTCACCATATATATATTACATGTCAAATATACTGATTCCTTTTTTCTTTTTATCCACATTATTTATTAAACTTACTTAGACCAATTAATTGGTTAATAAAAATAAACTGGGTGATTTGAACTGTGTGCTTGCATATTAAAGAGAGCAGAACCCTCGCCATTTTCTAAAATATGAATTCATGAATTCTTCAAAAAGTCTTCACTTAAATGTAATATTTATACCCGGTATGGATTTAAATGCCTGGAAGCAAACGGTAGGTTTTCATGGCCCATGTACCTTAGTATGAAACTACAGTTCATTTAGTATAAAATATAATACAATTTTGTGTTTGGAATATTTTCTTATCCATACATGCAGGCTTCTGTCTTGTAAATTCATGGATTTTTCAACTTGAGTGATGTCGATGTGAGCACAGACCAAACCTTAATAAATTGGTTAATAACTCTTTGTGAGGCAGTATTCCAAAATCTCATATGCAAAACACTAAGGACAAGACAAACCATTATGGTCTATAGTGTATGTCGTTCACCCGTATGAAAACCCAGACGCCCGTAATTAGCCATTTCCTTATTACCTAGGATAATTTGATCAATTTGAGCAAATTAGCTTTTTAGAGTATGTCTGCTAAATATCCTATATAGTTTCACGTGAAAAAGGATTATTTTGAACATGACTGATATAGAACATGTATGTTCGTTTAGGTGTAAGCTAGCCAAATATCAAAATATTATTTCTGGGGAAAAGTTCTATAGGAGAAATAACCAAAATGAAAACTAATAAAAAGTCCTGCTAATTTCTTTAACTTAGCCTTTTGCACCTAGATTGCTATTTATCGTTTTTTATTTTTAATGAATTCTGTGGCTAAACTTCCACACCTTTAAGTAACTTTCTTCACTTTTTTCAAGTGAGCACTTAAGATTAAAGCTTCTGCCCAGTTCAATAAATCAGGCCGGGACTTCAACACCGCTACTCTAAATTTCAAGTTACTAGGGAAACTATAAAAATGATTAATGCAGACCGCTTTTTATGTTTTATTTATGAAAGGTACAACCACTATGTATATAGCACTGTGCAATACACGTAGAAATATAATGTACGTCATTTCAGACACTTCTGTTGTGTCAGTTTGATGCCTTGTGGATGTTACAAGGAACTCCATTCCCAAATGATGACAGATGCAGGGACTTCTATTGTGGTTTAATAACACACTGAATGAATGCAGGAACAGTATGAGTCAATCATCTAAATATACGTCTTATAATAAACGGACTCATTTTGCTGTGAAATGTCAGGCCTTCTGATGTATTTATAGCCTGAGTTGCTCGAGCGGGAGGCAGTTTGTAACTACTACAAAACGGGCAGCATTTATTGCTCCTTAATAGCTTTCCCATAACTGGGGAATCTAATAAAAAGCCTTAGTTTTGACGTTAACCAATTTTATCCTTAGTTATGATGAAATATTTTAGCTGAATAACAAATGTACACAAAGGGCTTTCCAACATATTGACAAGGGAAAATTAAAGGTTAATTACCTGTATAATTATCATAAACTGTGTGATGATAGAAGGTTAAGGTTAATAATGTCATTATTTTCATACCCTGAGTACACCCTCAAAATACTCATTCTGATATTTGAAAGACCGTTTTAGCGTGTTGGCTTCTCTCCCGTCAGTCAAGACATGTATATTGTGAGTGATCATGAATGATCCAATTTACTAATTCAATTGAATAGAATTTATAAAGGAAGAGGCAACAAAAGAATATATATAATTATATATATTTATGTATATATAAATTATTATTTATTTATTTTTTATTATTACAGTCAAGCATATAATTTGTATAATTTTAATAATTAATTTGATAATTCATTCGCCTATAAACTACTGTTTGTGAACATTTTACTATTCACCTTGTCTCTCTGGTGCCTTCTTCAAAGTGTCATTCATACATGCTATTCTCATTAATCAAACTTAAGTAAACCTTAATCTTCACCATTTACATATTAAATCTCTCTCTTTTAAAAATAGCCAATTTTTCTGTACGAGAACAGTAGATACCCCTTTGGGTTATCTTTATTTTGTCCTAATGAGTTCTCACCACACCCCATTTAGTTACCAAACCTCAGAAGAATTTGGATCCCAAAGAGAAAAAGTGTCTTTCTAAATAAGCAACGGGAAAATCTGCCCTTTGTAAAATATGCATAAAACATGTTATCACTGGAATCTTGATGTCTCAATTTAAGTTGTTAAAAATAGATACAGATGTATAATGCTAAACTAAATTTATGTAATATTCTCTTATCAATTAAAACAAGTTTCCAAGCTCTTCCATAAGGCATTTTATTTTTATTCCTTTCATTGTAGAGAGTTTCTGCAGAAGAGGTAGAAAATTATGGACAAGTGCTGATAATAAAATATTCATGGGATTTTGCTTTCAACTTTACTGTGTAACATATTGTTGTTTTCTTCCTACAGAATTATGAATATGTCATTTGGGAGAGACATGGAACTTGAACATTTTGATGAACGGGATAAAGCTCAAAGATACAGCAAAGGATCTCGGGCGAATGGACTCCCTAGTCCTACCCATAGTGCCCACTGCAGCTTTTACCGAACCCGTACCTTGCAAGCTTTGAGCTCGGAGAAGAAAGCCAAGAAAGTTCGGTTTTATCGCAATGGTGATCGATATTTTAAAGGAATTGTCTATGCCATCTCCCCTGACCGTTTTAGATCTTTCGAGGCTCTCTTGGCCGACTTGACCAGGACTCTATCTGATAATGTGAATCTACCACAAGGTGTGAGAACTATCTACACAGCGGATGGCGCCAGGAAAATAACTTCATTGGATCAGCTGGTGGAAGGTCAGTATTTGCAGAGTTTAATCGTATTGTCTAAATAAGATATGTGATTTCTACAACTTGTGGAAATGTGACTCATTAATCAACAGGAATTGTCACGTAAAAGAACTTTACATTAATCAACAGATCACCAGGAAGAATGTCAAACTACCTGGGATGTGTGTACGGCTTTCCTGAAGAACAATTATATATATATATTTATATATATATGTAAGGCAGACATGCTTGATCAGATGAGGCAGATGAGTAACTGGTTTCTCTATCATCATGGCAAGATTTTCTATAAGTCACAAGCCTAGAGCAGCATTTTAAGGGGGGCCAAGGAAGGCAAAGAGGAATGGGTTATTGATGGCAACACCCACATATACATTTTTGCCAAATCATGCCTACTTTTAGTGATTAATTTCCCCATTTTACCAATCCATGCACCCATTGTATACATCTGCTTTGCCTACAGAGCCTTTTTATGTTGGTGGAGAAGTCACAGAATCTGTGTTGTGAAAACGTAACTCCTCACATTTCTAAGTCTATAATATAACTTTTAAAGTTCCATTAAAATGGCAGAATTCAACATCAACAAAATAAATCTAAAATCCTGTTTGTGTCGGTGATTAAGCCAGTGAAAGTATTACGCTCAGGATCCTTGCATCTTGAACTGTTGAAAGTGTTTAGACCAATTTCCCATAATAAAACGGCTTCATCCCAGAAACAAGCAGTGAGATATAAATGTTCCTTGTTTCATTTGCATCCTTTTGCTAAATCAGACTAGTCACAATTAGCTTGCAGCTGTAGTGTTTAAATAACTGGAAAATCACTTCGCTTTCCCACATAACTGCTTTGATTATTTAAATGTAAAATATAGTCTTTTCATCATATTCCAGAATGCGTGAGCTTTGTAAATATTAATTTTATGATAAATTTCCATTATCGTTCACAGTGATCACAAATACTAAATGAAGAACTCTTTAGCATGTATTGGTATTTTAATATACTTTAACATATCAAAAGCTAAAACGTTGTAATCATCCAGAAGGCATTATGTCTGTTCTTTTTAGGTTTTTATATTATTTATGTGTGCTATTGTATTAATAAAATTGTGCAATTTAGGTATGTTTCATACTAATTCATTGTCAATCAGATTAAAATTGCTTTCCATCTTCATTGTACATATAACAAAAAGAATTTGGCGTTATGGGATGTCTTGGTGCCAGTGGAGCCTCCTCCATAGGAGCACATGCGCACGTGAACCCCCAAACACAAAAGGGAAAAAAAATGCAAAATTCATAAAAAATCCATTTTAATCTAATTTAGATTAAAATGGATTTTTAATGAATTTTGCCATTTTGTTTCCCTTTGAGCTTTGGGATTCACATGCCATGAAGCCTCCTGTGCCCTGTTGCAGCCTGCCTATGCCTCTGCCTATCACACGTGCGGTAGGCAGAAAGATCCTATTTGGCTCAATGCTGCCGCGTTTGCTAAAGCGCCGGCTGAGCCTTACATTTGAACCCTTTTAGCACAGCAAAAGCTGGAGCTCCCAGCCGTCATCTCCCAGCCACCACACTCCCCGCCCAGCCCGGAGTCTCCCCTCCCTCCCCAGTGACTGACTGCAGTCCTGCAGTCACATGGCCCAGCCCATTTCCTTATAGCACCCAC
>VKOC01000002.1:43528583-43542015 GCA_009364415.1 Spea multiplicata | reverse complement strand
AGTCATGAAACAACTCATGGAAGCCTTCTTCCTTTCTCAATAGCGTAACATAATCTTGGTGTCCTATCCAGCCAGCATAATAACACTGAATAGTGACGTGGCCACCACCATTTTCCATTATATTGCATCTGTTTGCCCATGGGCTGTGAGCCAGCGTGTTATTGCTTATGTTAGTGTCGTTTTAAATATACGCATTATATGGCGGTTTGCAGTAAAATAATTGGTTTTACGCATCCTGTCTTTTTGGCTGAGAACACGTGTATTCCTAGATAATTTCATCTCCCCCATCCTGATTGACTTCTCTTTTAGCAGCTTTCCGACATGTTTCAGAACCGGTGTAGGAATCAAGAAATGTAACGATCATGTGCTAAGGAAACTTTAAATCAATGGAAGGATAACTGGTTGAAATAGTAACTAAAAGTTTTTTAGGGTAAGATTGCGTATTGTAATATTGTTGTCATGGTGAACGTATAAAATACAAAAAAAGCCCACTCCTCATCCTATTATACCTTTATTTACTGTTTATTTACTGTTATACGTATGTTGTCATCGCGTCCAAAGCCCAATCGCACCATAAATCCATACCATTTTATGAAGGCTGTTGCTTACACAAGAAGCTAAACTCGTTCTGCCAGACGTTAGATTACTTTGCAGAAATCGCTTTGTACTGATTGACACTAAATATTGTTATATGGCGGCTGTTTAAGCTGCATATCTTTGTCCACAAATTGCTGTTTTGGTTGTAGATGGGATGGGCATTAGGTAAATCGTATATTGAGTAATGTTTATATGAGGTGAGGCTGGTGAGGCCCATGCGCCGTACTGCCTGCAAAAGTAGTAGCGGAGCTACCCAGAGCAGTCCTGATTTTCAGACGCTGTCCTGCAAAAGCCAGGCTTGTTGGAAGGCATATCACCCACCAAATCCACCCTACCCCCCCAAATAAATAATAATGAAGCCATAATAATAATAATTCTAACCCATGGAATCCATAATTATTATAATTATTATAGTCTGGGCAGGTACACATGGCAGAAGATTTTAGGGAATACAATTGTAGCATAGTAAATAGCATCATCAATAATTTTTACGACTTGATTTATCGCTTTACCTCATATGCTACCCTTCCCCCCCCTAGTTATTGAACTCTTCCTAAGAGGCACGTTAATGCATATAATAGCTCAGACGTCCTTTAAAATTATCGTTGTGTCCCTCTTACAAACTCATGGGGAGCTTCTACAAAATCACCAAAAATGCATTTGCCGATTTCCCTACGCCGAGTTATTTCCTCTGCTGAAAATATCTCACGACACAAGATACCAGGCCAGGATTGGCCACCTAGCACACCAGGCAAATGCCCGTTGGGCCAGTGGCCAACAGTGCCAGCCACACACTTACCCCACTGTGTGGCTGCATATGGCCGGCTACAAACGACTTGAGCATATTAACGTAGCGTGCGGCCAGCCATATCCAGGCTGTACCTTCATCATCAGGTGCATCAGGACTTAAAGTGCCAGGGCTATCTTTACATCGCCAGTCAGGCCATGGGTGATAAAGTCAGCTCCAGCTCTGGCTTGACAATCTCTCTGGGAGGAGGTCGAAGAGGTCCGTGTGAATGCAGAAAAGGAATGACAAAATAAAATATGTTTCCAATTTATGTAATATATTTCGCAATGATTTACGCCACTTTGATTTGCTGCCGAGTATATTTATCATGTTTTTATAAGACACGTACTTGGCAGAGAGAAAAACTGCATAGTACTGTTATCTCTATTCATATTGCAGAATGTGCCTGTGGTTGCATTATCCCTAATTTACACCCTTGGATTTATTCCCATTGACAACAATGGAGTTTGGGTTCCTGCTGATGTCACTGGCGAGCTATTTCTTTTGACTGAAAGAGATAAATAGACTTTTGCTAGTCCCTGCTACGGCAGAAACACTATTTTATCCTGCCAGAAATATATGCTGACCTGCTGTCACATAGTGTATTTTTCATGTGTAACACATATTTCCAATGCTTGCTTTGCTTGGGGATTTGAACAATTTATTTGTTTAATTAGTTTAATTATGTATGTAGATGGGGGAGATTTGGGACCAGTGCCTGGAATATTTGTGTTTTTACCTGTAATTTCGCATAAAGCCACTAGGGTTTCTAGAGTGACTGTTATAGTAGATTGTGGACTGACTAGATCCAAATTGGCTCCATTATTCATTTTCTACACCGTTTTTGTTCTGGAATGTGTTGAACAGGCCAGTATAATATTGGGCTTTGTAGTGGGACTTGCTCTCCCCTCCTCTGACTATTGGCAGTTGTCACCTATACGTAGATCTCCCATATTACTAACTTTGCACATGGCCGTCTCAAATTTAGGTAGCCCTGTAACTGTTATTTAGCCAGGATTATTTCATGTCCAAACTGGACAATTATGAGAGCTAAATGTGAATAAGTTACAAAAAAAAAATTGACCAGGCCAATAAACGTAACTCATTTTTATATTATTGTGATATTTTATGTGATATTTCCATGCTATGGAATACATTAACTTGTCCCTTTGGGTTTGACTACTTAGCAGCAAAGCGTTACTGGAGGTCTTTATGGTTTGTTAAAGATTATGTTCTCAAAATCTACATATTATGCTGCACTCAAGGCTTTCCTTCAAGCCATCACCAAGGTGGTAATAAGCATACACATATAATACACATGTTGAATAATGAATATCCACCATGCATAGCAGAATCCTCCTATATAATATACAATATGACAAGATGACATGTCTGGGAATGCTAAATAATAGAAATAGCAAACCAAACTTAGATGTGACTTAGAAGGCTAATGAATATAATATTTGTGGTTTTCCCAACAAAACGATGTGAAATGCTAGACACTGGCCAAGAATACTTGTCCATCCTCAACCAAGCTTCCAACTAATCTTTTCAAAAATCATCTGCAACCATTTTTTATTATTATAAATTATGGAAAAAATTGCCTTGAAACTGTTTTTAGCTAATATAATATTTTCAGACAGCTGTATATTAGTCATTTATATTGCGGGTATTTTCGCTCAGTCTACTCAAATTTCCTGACACCCTATCATACTGCTTTGTGGTAAAAGATAGAATGACTCAGTCTCAATTACCCAGCTAGACACTCTCATTAATGAACATTTATGGAAATAGGAAATTAATTGGAAACAGAGATACTTTAAGAAAGTGATGGAATGTATTTCTTCACCGCTCACGTCACATGTTGCCAGTTTTGGGTGGAGCGTTTTGCGCGAGAAGCCTAATTTTTTTAAAATCTGTCATCGAGTGGAATAGGATATTACGACAAGTTGTTGGTATTTTATTTTACTACGTAAATATATCATTAAAAAGAGATATACCATCTAAATTCTTAAAATTTATTTTGTCAACTAAATTTCACTGTAAAATTTGTGAATGGCAAATCTTTTATCTTAAAATAAAAGACAAAGATAAAAAAATGAATGTTGGATATATGACTGCAAAGTAACATTTTTAACTTATTATCTTTTCTAGAATTTGAAGTGTTACTGGGCTCCAGAAAACAACGTTCCTTGCTTATGTTGAAAAAGAATACGTTTGAATTATAGAGGAAGTCTTTTTGCTAATTCTCAATATCCTAAAAAAAGGTACATTATCGTGTTACCTTCTGGGACAACATCCACAAATCCTATGCACTCCAGCACCCCTATAAGCTCTTTGTTCTCCTTTACCAGCCCAGCAGTGAAAAGGCTGCTTGGGTGGAAACAGGGAGACGAAGAAGAAAAATGGGCGGAAAAGGCAGTAGATTCTCTTGTGAAGAAGTTAAAGAAGAAGAAAGGTGCCATGGAAGAGCTGGAGAGGGCTTTAAGTACCCCTGGACAACCGAGTAAATGCGTAA
Organism: Spea multiplicata; assembly: GCA_009364415.1. Taxonomy (NCBI): domain Eukaryota; kingdom Metazoa; phylum Chordata; class Amphibia; order Anura; family Pelobatidae; genus Spea; species Spea multiplicata. The sequence goes on along the minus strand of VKOC01000002.1, from coordinate 43,538,113 downwards.
CAATCCCACGCTCACTCGATGGAAGGCTCCAAGTGTCACACCGGAAGGGTCTTCCCCATGTCATCTACTGCAGGGTTTGGCGTTGGCCTGATCTACAATCACATCATGAGTTAAAGCCACTGGAATGTTGTGAGTTCCCATTTGGATCAAAACAAAAGGATGTATGCATAAATCCTTATCATTACCGGCGGGTGGAAACTCCAGGTAAAAAATAGATAATTCTTTAACTTTTTAACCATTATGTTCGATATCTAAAGTTATTTATTTGTGAAAGTAGCAATCTGGTCAAGTGATCTGTTTGATAGGACGCCTTCTCTGCAGAGGATTTTTATGCAGAATTTTTTTAATGATCATGATCATGACTTATTCATGTGGAAGAGCACTTAAAGTGATTATCTGTGCATGCTGGTGTATTTTATTAGTCATTAGTTACAGTCACATAGTAAATACATGATAAATATTCAATCACTTATAGTGTGCATGGGGTGAGGCGGGAAAGGTGTTTATATTAGTGTCTGGAGGTCATACTGCAGACAGCAGACTGGCTTCCAGCCCTCTTAGTCACGTGAATCCCACTCATGAGCATGAGTGCCAGGGAGACATTTTTACTGGGTTCATGCCAGTCTCCAGAGTGACTGGGCTGAAATAACACTGCTGATTTGTATACTACATGACACTGACATATTAACCGTTCAACTACCTAGTATTCTAAAATATAAAAGGTTAATCCTCTGGCCCCTACAGGGGTGAACAATACATTGTTTTTTATGTTCGGCCCATGCCACCCAACAGAGGTTGACACTTTAAGGACAGGCGGTGTACACCACAAATTACTTTCTCATACTGTTTTTAACACTTAAAAAAAAAGCATATCCTTAGAAAGTCAAAGTTTTTTTAAGTAGCATTAAAAAAAATGTAAAAAATATTCATTCTGAAACTGTGCTAGATAAAAATGAAGTCCCCAGGCAACCTGGATAAACCTGAACAAATTTAAAGCTTTTCAGTAATGCATACATTTTTTATGCTGTGACAGAAATGCAAGCACCGTTAGGCCATTGTAGTAGAAACTGAAACAAGTTTCTTAAAAGTTCCCATGCTCTACATTACTAAAGTTTCAGTGGAAATTATAAAATGACACAGAAGTTAATGTTAATTTGCCTAATGTGCTCACATGTTGTATAAGGGAACAGCTTCTTTAATATATATTTTTTGGAGACCAACTTGCATATCCTCCTCCTTCATGTAAAACTCTGCTGGTCTAAAGACACCTGCCTCAGTAGTACCCACCTCCAAAGACACTTCACCTCTGGAAAGTGCAGCATGACTTTCCATGGCCCCCAGGTTGTTTTTGTTGGTCACCCTGTTGACAGTAGATTTATTTGGAATCTATAGTTAGGGAAGTTAAGGACATATGGGATATGATATCTGCTTGCAAATTCTGTTTCTCCAAAATAAAGAGACTGAATCTATATAATATTATTTAGCTTCCGCCTTCCTGTCTCCTCTCCCACAGCTACTCTCCCACAGCTCCTCTTCTTCTCTTGCCTCTTCTTGTTCTTCTTTCTTTGTCAGCTTCTCCCTGGGTCTTCTTTCTTCATCTGCTTCACTGTGAATCAGGCCTCCTGGAGCACTTCCACAACACTGTGGACACTCCAAGAGGCCAGAATAATTAAGATGGCTTTGTGGAAAAAGAGAAGCATTTTTGCACCTCTCTATTTTCTTGGCCTCTTGGAGTACATCCGCAGAATCCTCTTTCCCTTCCTCCAGTCATGGAAGAGGGTGCACCTGGAAGCTCCAGTATTTTGCTGAAGTGCTCTAGGAGTCCTTGTTCACTGAGAAGCGGACAAAAAAGGCACAGAGAGAAGTGGATGAAAAAAAGTAGACTGAAGGATAAGGAGAGGCTAGAAAAGAAGCAGACCTGTGGGAAAAGGAGAAAGGGACGTGGAAGTGTTTGGCAGAGAATGTAGGGAGATGTTGAGAGAGAGAGAAAAAGAGCGAGTAAGAGTTAGGGAGTGCGAGAGAGTGTGACTAAGGTAGAATGAGATTAAAAAATCAACAATATGAAAACAAAAATGATGATGGAAAATTGGAGTTATGCTGTACCACAGTCAATATCTGGCTCAATATAGAGGGATGGCAGTTATGCTGTACCACTGTCAATGTCTGACTCAGTATATAGTGATGGGAGTTATGCTGCACTACTGTCTGTGTCTAGCTCACTATGTAATGATAGGAGCCAAGCTATAACCATTGTCTGGATCACTAGTATATGCATTTTTTAAAAGAAAAAAAAATACTTACCTGACCTAGTTAGAAGATGAAGCTGCCCTCCCCTATCCGAGTAACAGGAAAGCATTTGTGGACATGAACAAAGGTCTGAACAGAGGGTTTGCTGAGCTAGCACTGGAGCTGACTGGTGGTGAGCATGCAGGGATATGTGTTTAGCCGACAAAACGTAGCTGCATTTGCAAAAGGGATACCATGAAAATTTAAAGGGACCATTCAGCTATCATATGCTATCAAGTGCATATGACGCCTGGAGTGTCCTTTTGCTTACATTCTTTGGTTTCTGGTAATTACATTCAATATTTACTCTGTAAGCTGACAGAATTGTGTTTGTTTTATTGTTATAGTGTTGCCACCAGTACTTGTGCCAAGACACAGTGAGTTTAACCCCCAGCTCAGCCTGCTAGCTAAATTTCGGAATACTTCCCTTAACAATGAACCCCTGATGCCACACAATGCAACATTTCCAGAATCTTTCCAGCAACCAACATGCACTCAATTTTCATCTTCACCAAGTAACATCTTTCCTCAATCTCCGAGTACCATCGGCTATCCGGATTCCCCAAGAAGTTCTTCTGACCCAGGAAGTCCATACCAGATCACAGGTCAGTTTGACAATAATTAGACACATATAGAACATATATTATATTCAGGCAATTAGCATCCTAAAATGTAACATTTTCTACATGCAGTTCAATACAGTGTAAAACGCATGGAAACAATAGCCACAAGTGTTTATTGTTAGGTACCGTATTTCTAAAGCGATACATCTTCTCTGTCAACAGATACACCCCCACCACCATATAATGCTCCAGAGGTTCATGGAAACCAAAACAGACACTCTACAGATTCTACCGACTGCCAGCTTGTCATACCAGCTCTAAATAGAGGTATGCATGGTCTGTATACATGACTTCAATGGATATGAAACTTAGTTTTAAACTAACAAGAAAGGAAAGAACATTTTCTTTAGATATATGCTCAGTTCAGCCATTAAAGAAGAAACAATCTGAAAATCTAGAATAAAATGTATATATATATATAATATATATTATATAATATATATATATATATATATAATATAAATCATTTTAGAGTACGGGATCATTTTCTAATTTGTTATTTTATATATCTTGATAAGTATCTTAATAATTCCACTAAAATGTATGTGCTGTGGATATTTACAGAATTCCGTCCGGTTTGCTATGAAGAACCCCTGCATTGGTGCTCGGTTGCATACTATGAACTCAACAATCGTGTAGGGGAAACGTTCCAAGCCTCTTCCCGCAGTGTACTCATTGATGGATTTACCGATCCCTCCAATAACAAGAACAGGTTCTGCTTGGGACTTCTTTCTAATGTGAACCGAAATTCCACCATAGAAAACACACGGAGGCACATCGGAAAAGGTGAAGTGAAATGTATTTTATCTATTTTACCCTACCTGAGTGCACTGCCATGGTCACAGTTTTCTTGTGAACACCATGTGGTGTTGAAAAAATATGTTTAGTAATTCAGAGGAAAAGCTGAATTTCCACTGCAGATAAAAAATTACAGAATAGATGGTGAGGGGACCAAGTCAGTGTGTGAGAGAGTGTGCAGCTGCAGAGAAAAAAAAAAAGTTAAAAAAAATAAAATAAAAAAAAGCAGCCCCTATCCCTGCAAGACTGATGGGGGCTCCTTTTACACCCACACTAAAACATACTTACACGCAGTAACATACGTATACACACACATATGCGTATACACACAGAGTTACTTGCGCACGCATACTAACACACAAGTAATATACATAGCTTAAGTTTGTGTTTTGTTTTATCCAGGAGTTCATCTGTATTATGTCGGTGGAGAGGTTTATGCCGAGTGTGTAAGCGATAGCAGCATTTTTATACAAAGCCGAAACTGCAACTACCAACATGGCTTCCACCCGGCCACTGTATGCAAAATCCCCAGTGGCTGTAGCCTGAAGATATTCAATAACCAGCTCTTTGCCCAGCTCCTGTCACAGTCAGTGAACCAAGGATTCGAGGTGGTGTACGAGCTGACTAAAATGTGTACGATCCGCATGAGCTTTGTTAAAGTAAGTATTTTCAACAAAAAAAGTTGCCTTATAGAATTTTAAACTTCTTCCTCCATGATATTTATGTGTGAACACTAAACATTAAACTTATATATTATTTTTAATTAATCCTAACATTAATTCCTCACAAACTTGCCAAGATGACGTATCAGAATGAGGTCACATATCAATGAGGAGATCATGAAATGTAAACATGCTAAACTATACATAAGAAGTGGGGAAATAATCATTAATTCAGTAATAATTACTCTGTGTGCACTTAGGATGGACTATGAGACCTCTGCGGTCTTGAAAGCTAATGTAACTTTACAACTTCTGCTATGCTGCCCCAGTAATGTGTATCAGCTTTGACCAAGTGACTCTATAGTCTATATAGTCCCTCTATAGCGGGAAAGCTCCAGGTAGCCTGCCCTGTAAAGTTTCCAGGTATGCATTGTACCCCTAAAGAGGCAGCCATGCCCATTTTTTTCAGATATTTAAGTAAACAGGGTATGTTTGACTAAGAAATGATACTTGATTCCATCCTCTGATGGAAGCCCTCAATGTGTTCTAATATACCAGACCTTACCAATTAAAATAGTGATCAATACATGGTAGGTCCTGGGTTTACGTACTCTTCAAAGCACTAATGATAATATATCAAACTTAAAATGCAAACCAAAGGTTTTGTTGACCCAAGAAACGTGTGTATGCATTTCGATTAAAAAAAAGTGAACCCAACCCCTTCCTTCATTTTCTCTTTGTTATAATTGGACCAAAAGATTGTAAAACACAATGACATTTGTCTGCTAAAAAGTGATCACATTTTTATTGTTTGTTTTTAGGGTTGGGGTGCGGAATACCATCGGCAGGACGTAACAAGCACTCCTTGCTGGATTGAGATCCATCTTCATGGTCCTTTGCAGTGGCTGGATAAAGTTTTAACCCAGATGGGTTCACCCCATAATCCAATCTCTTCTGTGTCATAAGTATAGTCTTCAGAGTGCTATTGCAGGCAGTGGCTTAAAGAGTATCATTTTTTTCATCCAAAAATTATTTGTAATGTAAATACATATATTTCAATATATGTAATGTGGCTCCTTCTGTGTTAACGTGGAAAAAAAATCTAAAGATATGTTCTATGTTTTTGATATATCCATACTATTTCTATAGAGAGAGCGCTTCACAGATGTTATATGGGCTATATGGGAACTCGATAGATTGAAAGTTCTAAGCATTTTTTGTTTGCTAATATGATAATATAATAATGAGATAATCATGATTAATGCACTTATACACGGTACGTAAACCTAGAGGGTTTTAATATTTTCTTATTTTTATTTGATCTATTTGTTCTTTAGTAACGACTCTGAGAAGTCACTTTCGAAAGGCTTGTTTCCTTATAGAAAAGCCTATTTTTTATATTTGTGTTTTGTATAGTAGTATTATAAAAAGTCATATGGTATATAAGGTATTTTGGGAAGATCATTTCTTGCAAGTAAACTGTGTATTTTTCTTTAATTTTAGCCACCTTGTTGTCATTGCCACTATATAAATGAGCTTTTTAGAAGAAGAAGGTATCTCCAAGGAGCAGTTGCTCCTGTTGACCTTTGGAGCAGTTGAGCGCATTGGCCTGGATTTAGTCCAGGGCTGCCTAAGAGTAGTTGTCTGCTAAGAAGATGTCATTAGACACTCCTATAAAAAACTAGCCAGTATATTTTTTTTAAGAATGCTCTCCCGCAACAGCTGCAGAGCCTCAGTGGACATGTCTGGTACTATCAATAGTCTTTGATCTCTGTATCAATCCAGCGTGGTTGGTGAAGAGCAGAATTATGAGACTATATCTCCACAAACCAACTAAAGTATAATGAGGTTGTTCAGAGGATTTGTTTTGAGAAGATCTCTATTTCTTATTCTATAAGCATAGCATTTAGATGAAAAGTAGTATCTATGACTTTGCCCAAGTCTGTTGTATGCACTGTATAAATAAATAGATGAGACATCAGACACCAGTGATTGCTTATTTTTCGGTTTCTGCATTTTCTGTGTAACAAGTCTATGAAAATATTACCTAAAACGTAATATTCTAGCCTGAATTTTATTAACACTAAAGAATGAACAGAAATAGAATGTTGCTCATACTGCAAGCTGTGCCCCTTAAACACTGTAAACCCAAAGATAAAATCAAATTACAATATACTACTATATGAATTACCAAACAGGTAACAGCATACAAATGCATTTAGCCTTCACATATACAGCTCATCATGTAGCTTATAACAAAAAAAAAAATATATATATATATATCACACAGTGCCTTGCAGTATTCACCCCCTTTAAGTTTTTCATATTTTGTTGCATTACAACCTAGAATTTGTTGGGGGTTGTATTGAGTTACACAACTTACCTACCACTTTGACGATGCAAAATATTTTTATTGTGAAACAAGACAAAAAACACACAACTTTAGCGTGCCTAACTACTCCCCAAAGTCAATACTTTGTAGAGTCAACTTTTGCAGCAATTACCCCTGCAAGTCTCATGGGGTATGCCTCTGTAAGCTTGGCACATCTAGCCACTGGGATTTTTATCCCATTCTGCTCCAGCTCCCAAGCTGGATGGGTTGCGCTGGTATACAATAATCTTTAACCCCTTCGCGACCTTTGCCGGTTCAGGACCGTCATAACAAGAAGGTCACTAAATGACCTTTGACGGTCCTGAACCGTCAAAAAATTAAATAAGCTTAGGAAGTGATCAAGGATCACTTTCTTCGCTTAAACGGCCTTGCTGCAATGCCTCGATGTCGAGGCATTCAGCAAGGCCGAGATCGGCATCGGGGGCCATGTCTGGCCCCTCCCCGGGGCGTCAACAGCCGCCATACATTGTATGGCGGCGGACGCCCGTTTTAAAAGCGTTTAGGAGGCGATCAACGATCGCCTCCTAAACTTAAATGGTGTCGCTGGAATGCCTCGATCAGGAGGCATCCAGCGACAGCAAACACTTACCTTTAGGTGGGCTGTGAACGCTCCGGAGAGCGGTCACAGCCGCAGCTGCCGGTGATCTTCGCCATCAATAAAGATGGCCGCCGCACTGTAAAGGAAACAAGTTTTAAAAGTTCGCTAGATGGTCTCCAGACCCTCTAGAGAACTGGCTCCACTTGCTGGTTGAATACAGGTACTGCATTCAACCATGCAAGTCAATGGAGCCCAGCTTTCTAATCACTATGTGATTAGTAAAATATTCAAAAAAAATAATAAAAAATGGAAAAAAAAATAAAAAAAAATGTGCTAACATTTAAAAATAATTATGCAGTGATGTCACTAGATGAACCATCCAGTACCAGCAAAATGTGTAAAAAATATATAAAAAAAGTATTAAAAAAATAAAACAAATATAAAAAATAAAGTTTATTATTTTGAGCAAGTGCTAAAATTTCTCAAAAATCTCAACAAAGAGTTAAAATAAAAGCACTTCAAATACCCAAGGGGTGTCTAATATAAAAAAAAATGGCTGATGGGGTAAATTGGAGTGGCCTAGATAGGGCATAGGTACAGACTGACCAAAATGGAGAAAAAAAGCGCACTTCCCAAATGTGGCATTTTAAATCTGAAACAACCCGACAAACCCATGCATGTGGGGTATCACTGCACTCAGGAGATGTTCCTGAACACACATTGGGGTGTTGTTTGACAGTGGCATATACCAGGACCTGTATATCTATAACTAAAGTACAATTTGTGTGAAAAAAATTACTATTACAAAGTTTGACAAAGTGTAGTTCTATAATTGGTGCATGGAAAGGGTTAAAATAACAGCATTTGGAATACCCTGGGGTGTCTAGTTTTCAAAAATATATGGTTTGAATGGGTTAAATTGAGTTAACCGGCTTCAAAGATGTTCCAAAGAGGAGATGGAGGCAGACTGACCAGATTTGTTAAAAAAGATTTGGAAATCATAAAACGCTGCTTGTACTTATTGCCCTATAACGTACAAAAAACAGCAAAAAAACATAAAAACATTGGGTATCTCTAAACTCAGGACAAGTAGTAGAATCTATTTAGCTAGTTTTTTTACTTGCTTTTTTAGGTGAGTAAAAGATTTTTCAAATAAAAGTCATAAAATGTGTTTTTTTTCAATTTTTCACCATGTTTTTTTTATTTTTTTTATAGTAAATAAGATGATACGATCAAAATAATGGTATCTGAAGAAAGCCCATCTTGTCCTGAAAAAAACAATATATAACTTATGTGGGTACACTAAATGGGTGAGGAGAAAATTACAGCTGAACACAAGCACCACAAAAGTGTCAAAACAGCCTCGGTCCCACAGGGTACAAACTGAAAAATGAGCCCGGTCCTTAAGGGGTTAAAATTCACCAAACCTGCTTTAAATCATACCTCAAGCATTCCAAACAACAACCAAAATACAAGTAATGTTGTGGGATGCAGAATGTGGAAGCTACATGCAATACAGTGTGAAAACATGAAGCGATCTACTCCTAGGACCTTACTTTTTTGCAAAAAACTTTTTTTGTTTCCAATTCACCAAGCCTGCTTTAACCCCTTCGTGACAAAGGCTGATTTTACTGTTTGTTCCCCTGGTGACAATGGCCTTTTTAACATTTCTGCGCTGCTCGCGTTTAGCTGTAATTTTCTTCTTTCCCGTTTACTGAACCCACACACATTAGATATTGTTTTTTTCAGGACAAGAAGGGCTTTCTTTAGATGACATTGTTTTGATTGTATCATATTATTTACTATTAAAAAAATTATAAAATATGGTGAAAAATTTAGAAAAAAATGACTGTTTCTAACTTTTAGTTGAAAAATCTTTTACTCATCTATAAAAGGTAATGAAAAAACCTGCTAAATAGATTCTACTATTTGTCCTGAGTTTAGAAATACCCAATGTTTTTATGTTTTTTTGCTTTTTTCTACCCATTATGGGGCAATAAGTACAGGTAGCGTTTTGCTATTTCAAAGCCATTTTTTCCAAATCTGGTAATTCTTCCCCCCATGTGCCATTTCGAGTAACTTTGAACCCGGCCAATGCAATTTACCCCATCAAGTCATATATTTTTGAAAACTAGACAGCCCAGGGTATTTCAAATGCTAGTATTTTAACTCTTTCCATGTGCCATATCTACCACCAGTCTTTGTCAAACTTTGTGGTAGTCATTTTTTTG
>VKOC01000002.1:43514927-43528483 GCA_009364415.1 Spea multiplicata | reverse complement strand
ATATATGTGTGTATGTGTATGTGTGTCTGTGTGTCTGTGTGTCAGTGTGGCAGACGTGTGCTGGTCCGGTTCCAGCTCTGCGCAGTAACAGTGAGTGGCAGAGCAGGCAGTGGCTCCAGTCTGGCTGCCGCCTGGCTCCGTGTCGCTGCTCCTCCTTCTGCAGCCTCCTCACTGCTTCTCCGGCACACGGCGAGCGGGGAGCAGCGAGCGGCCAGACGCAGGTAAGATAAGGGGCGCCTGCTCGTAGCGCACACCGCTGGGTGATCCCGGGCTGCCCCGCCGGAGTGCGCGGTGCTGTCCCAGCAGGATGACCTCATCTGAGGCTGGAGATAAGGGAGGTCCCGGCACCGGCTCTGTTATGTCTGCGGTCCTCGCACGGTCTTCCTTACGGAACGCGATGATCCTTGCAGTGTTTATTAGATCGCTGCCCGCGGGGTATTGGAAGGAGCGCAGTAACCCTGTGTGTGCCAGACGCAGACCAGGCTCGGTTAACCCTAAACATACTGCTTAGAAAAACACTTTATGATTTAGCGGAACTTTTTGCTTCTTAAAGATCAGGTTGGTTGCTGTTGATAGTGTACAGTGACACATTGAGTGACAGGGGCTGAGCTTCTCACTGCAGCACCCAGGCACTCCAATAGTTAACCCCTTACAAGTGATGACCTTGTTTGTTTGTTTTTCTCCTTTAGTTGTAAATGCAGCTCCAGCAGCTGCAACCCCAACTCCCATCACGCTCACACAGTCTGATGGATGTGTCGGAGGAAGTTTTGGTTGGCAGCAGCCCCAGGGGTGACATAAATTCCCTGCTGGTACATAGTGATGTTTGGGCTGTTATTCCTTATAGGACATAGTGATTCATTCTATATTCTTCATATAACATATACCGGTATATATAAATGTAGTGATGAGAGGAGTTAAAGCGGCAGTGCCAGTAGAGCTCCTTTTTATGGGGTGATAGATATTTGCATTAGAGAGGGAGGGAGGGACAGGCTGGAGGAGACTCACTGACGCCAGTATTGTGATCAGGAGAGAGGCGAAGGAGGAGCTGTCCAGGAACCAAGGATCTCTTAATGTGACAAAAGCCTCCATCACGACTCTGTACAAATAACTCCATGTGACTTTATTGTGGTCTGGCAACCAGAGGAATTATAGTCCCTTTCAAGTTAACCCTTTGACTCCCTTCCAAATCCAATGCCTAGTATATATATATGTATATGTATGTATGTATATATATATATTAGATATATAGATTGCTTTAAACACCACTGCTGCTGTGGAAGAGTTCATTCAAAAGACACCGTTGATCATTAGAAGTGATGTACAAAGGATCGAGTTTTAGAATATGTACCATGTTGCATAAGTTGTATGTTATTATATATTATATATATATATATATATATGTTATTGCATGTGTCTAATAAGCTCCTACCCATCAGGTGTTATCCAACTTGTGTTTCACTTGAGACACTTGGAGTTATTCTAAACCTTCTGAATAATTGTATTTTGCTCAAAGAGCTAGCAATCTTTTGTTTTATGCTTCTTAATGTCCACTTTATATATCTTAAGGCAGGTGGGCAGCTGCACTGGAACTTCAACTCCCGCCATGCTAATGAGCGTCATGGGAGTTGAAGTTTCAAAAGTGCTAAGGAGAAGTATCCCTGGATAACACCGTAGCTACACCTATATAGATTGTAAGCTTGCGAGCACCTAATGTATCGGTTTGTCTTAGTCTGTAAATTCTAGTCTTGTCAGACCCTTCGAATATACGTATTGTACAAAGCGCTGCGTAGATTGTTGGCGCTATATAACTAAAAGATAATAATAATAATGATAGATTGTATCTGATTGATGGAATTGTATTATTCGAAGCTATTTAAACTTTCACTCCTAGGTATGGGAGACTTTGGGTATTTACTGCATTGAGATCTGACATTTTGAGTCCCTCTCTTTAGTTTGTATCACTTTGCAGTATGTGTGAAAATTGTTTGAATTATTCTTTTTAACAAAATACTGAGGCCCCTCTAGCCATCCGTGTATCAGGGCCTGGTGCTCCAAACCCCTTCTCCATCGCTAACGCAGGTACCCCAACCTTTGTAACAGGTGTCTGCGTCTCAGAGGGTTCATTATTAAAGGGGGATATGCAGTGGGAGTTTGTGTGCTTTCTCTGTGCTGTGTATTATTGTTTATTGTTTGATATAGCTCCATCATATTCCATAGCGCTGTACAATGGATAGACAGGACATAACAAGTAGTATATATAACATAATAATTTGACTTACAGAAAGAGCAGGTGACGAGGGCCCTGCTCAAAGAGCTTACAATCTACATACCCTTTGTCCATGACAGACAGGTGGCAATTTCAAGATAAGTAAGTAGACTTTTTGAAATACTGTTTGTGTTACAGAAAGACACCTATCCCAGAAAAAAACACAACTTTGGGAACAACTTTGGATGATGCTGCAGCTTTACAGATGAATGACAATAGTAAACTTTTCTGAGAGGGTAGTAGATAAGTGGAACAGCCTCCTGTTAGAAGTGGTAGAGGTTAAAACTGTAAGAGGATTCAAACATATATGAGACTTTCCTCTAGATTGTATGCTCATTTGAGCCGGGCCCCCCTAACCTGTCAAATTGCTATGTTATATGGTAATTGTTATGTCCGTTGGTGGTATATAAAACAATAAATAATAAATAATAATAATTCTGAATCTAGATAGGCAGGATGGGGTTTTTCAGGTCAGAGACAGAGATGACAGCAATTGCAATGAGAATCTATATTATTCTTCACCCTCCAGACAGAGTATTACATTTAAACGCTAAATGAGCTCCTGAGCTTTTATGGTGATTGCTGTGGTATATATATATATATATATATATATATATATATATATATATAGTATCCACTACAGCCTCCTCCATCACTATGAGAAAGGTCCATTCAGTTATCATTTATTCATGAAACTCTGGCGTATTCCAAAAGACTGTAAAATGGGGAAGCATCCAGTGTGAACTCTGAGTGCAAGAAACGAATACTCGCCACAGAGCTTACTCTCTATTACGGTCATTTAGAGCTTCAGTGACATGGTTGTCTACAAAGGGTTATTGTAAGCACTGTAGGGATGTGGAATCATGTTGGAGGCTAAGGATCTTCCAGAAGTAGTGCAGGTTAATGAATTCTCGGCAGTAGATGTGTTATTCGGTGTGATGCGGTTGGCTTGGCGTTGCGGTGATAGACGTTGTATGTCGTGCTTTACAGAATAAGCATGCATCTCTATATGACTCCATAAGTCTGTGACGTATTGTCGTACTCTGAACCGTCGCTTTCTAGGTCTAAAGCACAGGATGATACATTGAAGGCTGAGCCACGTATCTTACGTCATGTGTCTTAAGTAAAATGTCATGACTTTACCGCCATAACAATCTAATGGAACTCAAATTACCACCGTTTGGAGAAACCTTTGCAAAAACGCATCGATACATTTCAAGCGTTTTGTGTCATTGGAATGCTTTCTTCACAATTCATTTACAAGAAACAAAAATGATTACGGACGTGTTGTTTCTATGGAAATGGCTTTTTTGCGGTGTAACATTGGCTATTTCATGTCTAAAACACTAAATATTTAAAAGAATCCTTGTGAAGCACTTGGTAGAATTGCTCTGTTCCTAATAACGTTCTTCTCCAGCTCATCTAACAACATTTTAGTGTTGTTGATATGTGGTGCAGACAATGCCAGTATTGTAGTTTTAGGGTGATGTCAGACTTGCCAGCACTGCTATTTTTTGCCGATCCAAGCCCAAGAGTTTTTGGTGGCCATAGCATAAAGACTTTAAGCTGGCCTTTGGCACAGCTGAGCTGGACATAGTGTTGCCTGGTGCCCTAGATGGGCTTCCTTTTAAATACATTTGGACCAGCTCTGATGACTACAACCCAGGAATCCATGACATCACGGTGGCCAGGGTTAGAAGTGCTTGTAAAAAAAATTAAGGGCAAACATTTTAAGAGGACATCTTATATGGTAACTAATCTTTTAATGTATGTTTTCCATTTACTACTGAAATATTTAGATTTCACCTAATGACCTCTAAAGGTATCACCATATAGTGCATTAAAGGAACAGTCGTGATTATTGTTATGTATTTATATAGTAGCATTTAGGTTGAAAGAAGACATGAGTGCTCCAAGTTCAACCCCACTGTTGGTGCAGAAGAAGGCCTCAATCCCATGATGAGGAGATTTCTAATTGTGCCTCAAAAAGGGCTAGAAATAATTCTTGACTCCAAAATGGATCACTGGATCAACATGTTACAGATAATCATGTCCTTTATAAACCATTTGATCCCTGTATAAAATTATCTAGCCCATATTTGAAGTCATCATATGAAATTGGTGGCACAGCCTCAGGCAGGGAGTTTCACGTCTTTAGTGTTCTTACTGTAAAGGACCACTATTGCGGACTTCAAGTCTGAAGAAAAGTCATGAAACAACTCATGGAAGCCTTCTTCCTTTCTCAATAGCGTAACATAATCTTGGTGTCCTATCCAGCCAGCATAATAACACTGAATAGTGACGTGGCCACCACCATTTTCCATTATATTGCATCTGTTTGCCCATGGGCTGTGAGCCAGCGTGTTATTGCTTATGTTAGTGTCGTTTTAAATATACGCATTATATGGCGGTTTGCAGTAAAATAATTGGTTTTACGCATCCTGTCTTTTTGGCTGAGAACACGTGTATTCCTAGATAATTTCATCTCCCCCATCCTGATTGACTTCTCTTTTAGCAGCTTTCCGACATGTTTCAGAACCGGTGTAGGAATCAAGAAATGTAACGATCATGTGCTAAGGAAACTTTAAATCAATGGAAGGATAACTGGTTGAAATAGTAACTAAAAGTTTTTTAGGGTAAGATTGCGTATTGTAATATTGTTGTCATGGTGAACGTATAAAATACTAAAAAAGCCCACTCCTCATCCTATTATACCTTTATTTACTGTTTATTTACTGTTATACGTATGTTGTCATCGCGTCCAAAGCCCAATCGCACCATAAATCCATACCATTTTATGAAGGCTGTTGCTTACACAAGAAGCTAAACTCGTTCTGCCAGACGTTAGATTACTTTGCAGAAATCGCTTTGTACTGATTGACAGAAAACATTGTTATATGACGGCTGTTTAAGCTGCATATCTTTGTCCACAAATTGCTGTTTTGGTTGTAGATGGGATGGGCATTAGGTAAACCGTATATTGAGTAATGTTTATATGAGGTGATTAAAAGGACGCTCCACCCTTTATAGGCACTTTAATGCATTCGATACCTAAGAGGTCCCCTTAAATTTCCATCATGTCCTCTTGGAAATGCATGGAGGGATTCATACAAGCTGCAATGGAGGTCTGTGCTTCATCTCCATGGGCTGGTGAGGCCCATGCGCCGTACTGCCTGCAAAAGTAGTAGCGGAGCTACCCAGAGCAGTCCTGATTTTCAGACGCTGTCCTGCAAAAGCCAGGCTTGTTGGAAGGCATATCACCCACCAAATCCACCCTACCCCCCCAAATAAATAATAATGAAGCCATAATAATAATAATTCTAACCCATGGAATCCATAATTATTATAATTATTATAGTCTGGGCAGGTACACATGGCAGAAGATTTTAGGGAATACAATTGTAGCATAGTAAATAGCATCATCAATAATTTTTACGACTTGATTTATCGCTTTACCTCATATGCTACCCTTCCCCCCCCTAGTTATTGAACTCTTCCTAAGAGGCACGTTAATGCATATAATAGCTCAGACGTCCTTTAAAATTATCGTTGTGTCCCTCTTACAAACTCATGGGGAGCTTCTACAAAATCACCAAAAATGCATTTGCCGATTTCCCTACGCCGAGTTATTTCCTCTGCTGAAAATATCTCACGACACAAGATACCAGGCCAGGATTGGCCACCTAGCACACCAGGCAAATGCCCGTTGGGCCAGTGGCCAACAGTGCCAGCCACACACTTACCCCACTGTGTGGCTGCATATGGCCGGCTACAAACGACTTGAGCATATTAACGTAGCGTGCGGCCAGCCATATCCAGCCATCGGCTGTACCTTCATCATCAGGTGCATCAGGACTTAAAGTGCCAGGGCTATCTTTACATCGCCAGTCAGGCCATGGGTGATAAAGTCAGCTCCAGCTCTGGCTTGACAATCTCTCTGGGAGGAGGTCGAAGAGGTCCGTGTGAATGCAGAAAAGGAATGACAAAATAAAATATGTTTCCAATTTATGTAATATATTTCGCAATGATTTACGCCACTTTGATTTGCTGCCGAGTATATTTATCATGTTTTTATAAGACACGTACTTGGCAGAGAGAAAAACTGCATAGTACTGTTATCTCTATTCATATTGCAGAATGTGCCTGTGGTTGCATTATCCCTAATTTACACCCTTGGATTTATTCCCATTGACAACAATGGAGTTTGGGTTCCTGCTGATGTCACTGGCGAGCTATTTCTTTTGACTGAAAGAGATAAATAGACTTTTGCTAGTCCCTGCTACGGCAGAAACACTATTTTATCCTGCCAGAAATATATGCTGACCTGCTGTCACATAGTGTATTTTTCATGTGTAACACATATTTCCAATGCTTGCTTTGCTTGGGGATTTGAACAATTTATTTGTTTAATTAGTTTAATTATGTATGTAGATGGGGGAGATTTGGGACCAGTGCCTGGAATATTTGTGTTTTTACCTGTAATTTCGCATAAAGCCACTAGGGTTTCTAGAGTGACTGTTATAGTAGATTGTGGACTGACTAGATCCAAATTGGCTCCATTATTCATTTTCTACACCGTTTTTGTTCTGGAATGTGTTGAACAGGCCAGTATAATATTGGGCTTTGTAGTGGGACTTGCTCTCCCCTCCTCTGACTATTGGCAGTTGTCACCTATACGTAGATCTCCCATATTACTAACTTTGCACATGGCCGTCTCAAATTTAGGTAGCCCTGTAACTGTTATTTAGCCAGGATTATTTCATGTCCAAACTGGACAATTATGAGAGCTAAATGTGAATAAGTTACACAAAAAAAAATTGACCAGGCCAATAAACGTAACTCGTAAATTTTTATATTATTGTGATATTTTATGTGATATTTCCATGCTATGGAATACATTAACTTGTCCCTTTGGGTTTGACTACTTAGCAGCAAAGCGTTACTGGAGGTCTTTATGGTTTGTTAAAGATTATGTTCTCAAAATCTACATATTATGCTGTACTCAAGGCTTTCCTTCAAGCCATCACCAAGGTGGTAATAAGCATACACATATAATACACATGTTGAATAATGAATATCCACCATGCATAGCAGAATCCTCCTATATAATATACAATATGACAAGATGACATGTCTGGGAATGCTAAATAATAGAAATAGCAAACCAAACTTAGATGTGACTTAGAAGGCTAATGAATATAATATTTGTGGTTTTCCCAACAAAACGATGTGAAATGCTAGACACTGGCCAAGAATACTTGTCCATCCTCAACCAAGCTTCCAACTAATCTTTTCAAAAATCATCTGCAACCATTTTTTATTATTATAAATTATGGAAAAAATTGCCTTGAAACTGTTTTTAGCTAATATAATATTTTCAGACAGCTGTATATTAGTCATTTATATTGCGGGTATTTTCGCTCAGTCTACTCAAATTTCCTGACACCCTATCATACTGCTTTGTGGTAAAAGATAGAATGACTCAGTCTCAATTACCCAGCTAGACACTCTCATTAATGAACATTTATGGAAATAGGAAATTAATTGGAAACAGAGATACTTTAAGAAAGTGATGGAATGTATTTCTTCACCGCTCACGTCACATGTTGCCAGTTTTGGGTGGAGCGTTTTGCGCGAGAAGCCTAATTTTTTTAAAATCTGTCATCGAGTGGAATAGGATATTACGACAAGTTGTTGGTATTTTATTTTACTACGTAAATATATCATTAAAAAGAGATATACCATCTAAATTCTTAAAATTTATTTTGTCAACTAAATTTCACTGTAAAATTTGTGAATGGCAAATCTTTTATCTTAAAATAAAAGACAAAGATAAAAAAATGAATGTTGGATATATGACTGCAAAGTAACATTTTTAACTTATTATCTTTTCTAGAATTTGAAGTGTTACTGGGCTCCAGAAAACAACGTTCCTTGCTTATGTTGAAAAAGAATACGTTTGAATTATAGAGGAAGTCTTTTTGCTAATTCTCAATATCCTAAAAAAAGGTACATTATCGTGTTACCTTCTGGGACAACATCCACAAATCCTATGCACTCCAGCACCCCTATAAGCTCTTTGTTCTCCTTTACCAGCCCAGCAGTGAAAAGGCTGCTTGGGTGGAAACAGGGAGACGAAGAAGAAAAATGGGCGGAAAAGGCAGTAGATTCTCTTGTGAAGAAGTTAAAGAAGAAGAAAGGTGCCATGGAAGAGCTGGAGAGGGCTTTAAGTACCCCTGGACAACCGAGTAAATGCGTAACAATCCCACGCTCACTCGATGGAAGGCTCCAAGTGTCACACCGGAAGGGTCTTCCCCATGTCATCTACTGCAGGGTTTGGCGTTGGCCTGATCTACAATCACATCATGAGTTAAAGCCACTGGAATGTTGTGAGTTCCCATTTGGATCAAAACAAAAGGATGTATGCATAAATCCTTATCATTACCGGCGGGTGGAAACTCCAGGTAAAAAATAGATAATTCTTTAACTTTTTAACCATTATGTTCGATATCTAAAGTTATTTATTTGTGAAAGTAGCAATCTGGTCAAGTGATCTGTTTGATAGGACGCCTTCTCTGCAGAGGATTTTTATGCAGAATTTTTTTGATGATCATGACTTATTCATGTGGAAGAGCACTTAACCCCTTCGCGACCTTTGCCGGTTCAGGACCGTCATGACAAGAAGGTCACTAAATGACCTTTGACGGTTCTGAACCGTCAAAAAGTTAAATAAGCTTAGAAAGTGATCAAGGATCACTTTCTTCGCTTAAACGGCCTTGCTGCAATGCCTCGATGTCGAGGCATTCAGCAAGGCCGAGATCGGCATCGGGGGCCATGTCTGGCCCCTCCCCGGGGCGTCAACAGCCGCCACACATTGTATGGCGGCGGACGCCCGTTTTAAAAGCGTTTAGGAGGCGATCAACGATCGCCTCCTAAACTTAAATGGTGTCGCTGGAATGCCTCGATCAGGAGGCATCCAGCGACACCAAACACTTACCTTTCGATGGGCTGTGACCGCTCCGGAGAGCGGTCACAGCCGCAGCTGCCGGTGATCTTCGCCATCAAGTAAGATGGCCGCCGCTCTGTTAAAAAAAAACAAACAAGAAAAAGTTCGCTAGATGGTCTCCAGACCCTCTAGAGAACTGGCTCCACTTGCTGGTTGAATACAGGTACTGCATTCAACCATGCAAGTCAATGGAGCCCAGCTTTCTAATCACTATGTGATTAGTAAAATATTCAAAAAAAATAATAAAAAATGGAAAAAAAAATAAAAAAAAATGTGCTAACATTTAAAAATAATTATGCAGTGATGTCACTAGATGAACCATCCAGTACCAGCAAAATGTGTAAAAAATATATAAAAAAAGTATTAAAAAAATAAAACAAATATAAAAAATAAAGTTTATTATTTTGAGCAAGTGCTAAAATTTCTCAAAAATCTCAACAAAGAGTTAAAATAAAAGCACTTCAAATACCCAAGGGGTGTCTAATATAAAAAAAAATGGCTGATGGGGTAAATTGGAGTGGCCTAGATAGGGCATAGGTACAGACTGACCAAAATGGAGAAAAAAAGCGCACTTCCCAAATGTGGCATTTTAAATCTGAAACAACCCGACAAACCCATGCATGTGGGGTATCACTGCACTCAGGAGATGTTCCTGAACACATATTGGGGGATTGTTTGACAGTGACATATACCAGAACCTGTATATCTATAACTAAAGTACAATTTGTGTGAAAAAAAATTACTATTACAAAGTTTGACAAAGTGTAGTTCTATAATTGGTGCATGGAAAGGGTTAAAATAACAGCATTCGGAATACCCTGGGGTGTCTAGTTTTCCAAAATATATGTCTTGAATGGGTTAAATTGAGTTAACCGGCTTCAAAGATGTTCCAAAGAGGAGATGGAGGCAGAATGACCAAATTACGCATGCCCCAAAAGTAGCCTTTTATCAGCCAAACAATCTGACAAACCCATGCATGTGGGGTATCGCTGTACTCAGGAGATGTTCCTGAACACATATTGGGGTGTTGTTTGATAGTGGCATATACCAGGACCTGTATATCTATAACTAAAGTACAATTTGTGTGGGGAAAAAAATAAAAAAAATTACTATTACAAAGTTTGACAAAGTGTAGTTGTATAAGTGGTGCATGGAAAGGGTTAAAATAACAGCATTTGGAATACCCTGGGGTGTCTAGTTTTCAAAAATATATGGTTTGAATGGGTTAAATTGAGTTAACCGGCTTCAAAGATGTTCCAAAGAGGAGATGGAGGCAGACTGACCAGATTTGTTAAAAAAGATTTGGAAATCATAAAACGCTGCTTGTACTTATTGCCCTATAACGTACAAAAAACAGCAAAAAAACATAAAAACATTGAGTATCTCTAAACTCAGGACAAGTAGTAGAATCTATTTAGCTAGTTTTTTTACTTGCTTTTTTAGGTGAGTAAAAGATTTTTCAAATAAAAGTCATAAAATGTCTTTTTTTTTCATTTTTTTACCATGTTTTTATTATTTTTTTTATAGTAAATAAGATGATACAATCAAAATAATGGTATCTGAAGAAAGCCCATCTTGTCCTGAAAAAAACAATATATAACTTATGTGGGTACACTAAATGGGTGAGGAGAAAATTACACCTGAACACAAGCACCACAAAAGTGTCAAAACAGCCTCGGTCCCACAGGGTAGAAAACGAAAAATTAGCCCGGTCCTTAAGGGGTTAAAGTGATTATCTGTGCATGCTGGTGTATTTTATTAGTCATTAGTTACAGTCACATAGTAAATACATGATAAATATTCAATCACTTATAGTGTGCATGGGGTGAGGCGGGAAAGGTGTTTATATTAGTGTCTGGAGGTCATACTGCAGACAGCAGACTGGCTTCCAGCCCTCTTAGTCACGTGAATCCCACTCATGAGCATGAGTGCCAGGGAGACATTTTTACTGGGTTCATGCCAGTCTCCAGAGTGACTGGGCTGAAATAACACTGCTGATTTGTATACTACATGACACTGACATATTAACCGTTCAACTACCTAGTATTCTAAAATATAAAAGGTTAATCCTCTGGCCCCTACAGGGGTGAACAATACATTGTTTTTTATGTTCGGCCCATGCCACCCAACAGAGGTTGACACTTTAAGGACAGGCGGTGTACACCACAAATTACTTTCTCATACTGTTTTTAACACTTAAAAAAAAAGCATATCCTTAGAAAGTCAAAGTTTTTTTAAGTAGCATTAAAAAAAATGTAAAAAATATTCATTCTGAAACTGTGCTAGATAAAAATGAAGTCCCCAGGCAACCTGGATAAACCTGAACAAATTTAAAGCTTTTCAGTAATGCATACATTTTTTATGCTGTGACAGAAATGCAAGCACCGTTAGGCCATTGTAGTAGAAACTGAAACAAGTTTCTTAAAAGTTCCCATGCTCTACATTACTAAAGTTTCAGTGGAAATTATAAAATGACACAGAAGTTAATGTTAATTTGCCTAATGTGCTCACATGTTGTATAAGGGAACAGCTTCTTTAATATATATTTTTTGGAGACCAACTTGCATATCCTCCTCCTTCATGTAAAACTCTGCTGGTCTAAAGACACCTGCCTCAGTAGTACCCACCTCCAAAGACACTTCACCTCTGGAAAGTGCAGCATGACTTTCCATGGCCCCCAGGTTGTTTTTGTTGGTCACCCTGTTGACAGTAGATTTATTTGGAATCTATAGTTAGGGAAGTTAAGGACATATGGGATATGATATCTGCTTGCAAATTCTGTTTCTCCAAAATAAAGAGACTGAATCTATATAATATTATTTAGCTTCCGCCTTCCTGTCTCCTCTCCCACAGCTACTCTCCCACAGCTCCTCTTCTTCTCTTGCCTCTTCTTGTTCTTCTTTCTTTGTCAGCTTCTCCCTGGGTCTTCTTTCTTCATCTGCTTCACTGTGAATCAGGCCTCCTGGAGCACTTCCACAACACTGTGGACACTCCAAGAGGCCAGAATAATTAAGATGGCTTTGTGGAAAAAGAGAAGCATTTTTGCACCTCTCTATTTTCTTGGCCTCTTGGAGTACATCCGCAGAATCCTCTTTCCCTTCCTCCAGTCATGGAAGAGGGTGCACCTGGAAGCTCCAGTATTTTGCTGAAGTGCTCTAGGAGTCCTTGTTCACTGAGAAGCGGACAAAAAAGGCACAGAGAGAAGTGGATGAAAAAAAGTAGACTGAAGGATAAGGAGAGGCTAGAAAAGAAGCAGACCTGTGGGAAAAGGAGAAAGGGACGTGGAAGTGTTTGGCAGAGAATGTAGGGAGATGTTGAGAGAGAGAGAAAAAGAGCGAGTAAGAGTTAGGGAGTGCGAGAGAGTGTGACTAAGGTAGAATGAGATCTACAATCAACAATATGCAAACAAAAATGATGATGGAAAATTGGAGTTATGCTGTACCACAGTCAATATCTGGCTCAATATAGAGGGATGGCAGTTATGCTGTACCACTGTCAATGCCTGACTCAGTATATAGTGATGGGAGTTATGCTGCACTACTGTCTGTGTCTAGCTCACTATGTAATGATAGGAGCCAAGCTATAACCATTGTCTGGATCACTAGTATATGCATTTTTTAAAAGAAAAAAAAATACTTACCTGACCTAGTTAGAAGATGAAGCTGCCCTCCGCTATCCGAGTAACAGGAAAGCATTTGTGGACATGAACAAAGGTCTGAACAGAGGGTTTGCTGAGCTAGCACTGGAGCTGACTGGTGGTGAGCATGCAGGGATATGTGTTTAGCCGACAGAACGTAGCTGCATTTGCAAAAGGGATACCATGAAAATTTAAAGGGACCATTCAGCTACCGTGTTTCCCCGAAAGTAAGACAGTGTCTTACTTTCTTTTTATCCCTAAAAGCCCCACTATGTCTTACTTTCGGGGTATGTCTTATATTGGGAAAAAATTGTCGAATTTTTTGTTTTAACCATAAAATTAACATTTATTAACAGCAGAGGAGAACTGTAAGCCCACACAGCCCGGTATGTTGGGACTTGTAGTCCTCCTCAGCTGCATCTTGCGGTTACAATAAGAGCTGCAGAGAATCTCTTCACACCCCCCTCCCCCTCCTTGGTCTCTCTCTGTATGACCAGCACTGACCTTTTTCCGGGAGGACACAGAGCCAGTGACACCTGTCGGCAGACTGATCAAAACGGCGCCGTCTTTTCAGTCGGAGGGGGAGGGCACTGGCCTGGCCCCCCCAGCCCCACTCTTTGTACCGCACGTCACTGGAGGCAAATCCC
>VKOC01000002.1:43468524-43513150 GCA_009364415.1 Spea multiplicata | reverse complement strand
ATGCACCACTTATACAACTATACTTTGTCAAACTTTGTAATAGTAATTTATTTTATTTTTTTTCCCACACAAATTGTACTTTAGTTATAGATATACAGGTCCTGGTATATGTCACTATCAAACAACACCCCAGTGTGTGTTCAGGAACATCTCCTGAGTACAGCGATACCCCACATGCATGGGTTTGTCAGATTGTTTGGCTGGTAAAAGGCTACTTTTGGGGCATGCGTAATTCAGGTGGTCATTTGGTCATTCTGCCTCCATCTCCTGTTTGGAACATCTTTGAAGCTGGTTAACTCAATTTAACCCATTTAAACCATATAATTTTTGAAAACTAGACACCCCAGGGTATTCCAAATGCTGTTATTTTAACCCTTTCCATGCACCAGTTATACAACTACACTTTGTCAAACTTTGTAATAGTAATTTTTTTCACACAAATTGTACTTTAGTTATAGATATACAGGTCCTGGTATATGTCACTGTCAAACAACACCCCAATGTGTGTTCAGGAACATCTCCTGAGTGCAGTGATACCCCACATGCATGGGTTTGTCGGGTTGTTTCAGATTTAAAATGCCACATTTGGGAAGTGCGCTTTTTTTCTCCATTTTGGTCAGTCTGTACCTATGCCCTATCTAGGCCACTCCAATTTACCCCATCAGCCATTTTTTTTTATATTAGACACCCCTTGGGTATTTGAAGTGCTTTTATTTTAACTCTTTGTTGAGATTTTTGAGAAATTTTAGCACTTGCTCAAAATAATAAACTTTATTTTTTATATTTGTTTTATTTTTTTAATACTTTTTTTATATATTTTTTACACATTTTGCTGGTACTGGATGGTTCATCTAGTGACATCACTGCATAATTATTTTTAAATGTTAGCACATTTTTTTTTATTTTTTTTTCCATTTTTTATTATTTTTTTTGAATATTTTACTAATCACATAGTGATTAGAAAGCTGGGCTCCATTGACTTGCATGGTTGAATGCAGTACCTGTATTCAACCAGCAAGTGGAGCCAGTTCTCTAGAGGGTCTGGAGACCATCTAGCGAACTTTAAAAACTTGTTTGCTTTTTTCACAGAGCGGCGGCCATCTTTATTGATGGCGAAGATCAACGGTAGCTGCGGCTGTGACCGCTCTCCGGAGCGGTCACAGCCCACCTAAAGGTTAGTGTTTGGTGTCGCTGGATGCCTCCTGATCGAGGCATTCCAGCGACACCATTTAAGTTTAGGAGGCGATCGTTGATCGCCTCCTAAACGCTTTTAAAACGGGCGTCCGCCGCCATACAATGTATGGCGGCTGTTGACGCCCCGGGGAGGGGCCAGACATGGCCCCCGATGCCGATCTCGGCCTTGCTGCAATGCCTCGACATCGAGGCGTTGCAGCAAGGCCGTTTAAGCGAAGAAAGTGATCCTTGATCACTTTCTAAGCTTATTTAATTTTTTGACGGTTCAGGACCGTCAAAGGTCATTTAGTGACCTTCTTGTTATGACGGTCCTGAACCGGCAAAGGTCGTGAAGGGGTTAAAGGCTTTATCTGCATCTTCCTAAATACTCTACCAGCTTCTGGATCCATAGGCCCTGTGCTCTGGCTACGGTTGCATCAGCTGACGCAGCTTTGCACTGAAACCTGGATGCTTGAAAAATTCTTCTACGGGCCGTTTCAGCTCTTTTGTCCATGGCGTCCTTGAGTCCAGCCACTTCTCCTATAGGAAGGGTAGTTCTCTTAGATAGTTGTTCTATTTGCACGTTAACCTTAGGAAGACCTTCCCATTTAACATCATCCTGCAATCTGAATATTTGCTTGAAGTGTTTAGAAATAAATGCTCGCTTGCCAGGATATTCCACTCTCACTGTACCAATTCAGTCACTTTTGGAAGGATAGGAAAACCTTCCTTTTCGGTTCAGGATCCAGTTGCAGCAAGTGGTTAACTTCCCTGATAAACTTGTGGATAAGTGGTTAAGTTCCTGAGACGGAACACGGCCTCATCCACTAAATAAGTACTTGAGGAATCGAGCGAGGAATTTTCTTATCCTGCAAAGATGGTTTTGCTGCATCTTTAAAGCCTGAAAGTTCTGAGCAAGGTTATCCTGGAACCAACACAAAAAAGATTGCATGTCTTTTTGTGTTTCTTTTGCCATGTTGTCTGCCGCACAGTGCTGGCATATCTTTTTTCTGTATCCATCTGGGAGAGGTGGCTTTCTTAGCAGGAGAAGCTGGCATTTTATTTGCTTTGTCTGGAGGAGGTTAACATCTTTGCAGAGAGAAAAAAAAATATATATATATTTATTATATAGCGGTGGGGGGGGGGTAGGTGACATAGAAACCTCTCCTGACACGCACTCTGGCGGTCAGACAGGCTTGCTCAGCTTAAATAAGCAGTCGTAAATTCAAATTTGGGCGAAATAAAGGATCTGTTCTGTGCATGCGTAATCGTGCATCATCAGTGGAACGCATAGCCACCCGAATGGATGAGTTTGGTGTGAAAGAACTTGACTGGCCACCAAGAGCCCGGCCTCTTCGTCCAACATCAGTATCTGACCTCACAAATGCTCTACTGGATTAATGGGCAAAAATTCCCACAAAAACACTCCAAAATGTTGTGGAAAGCCTTCCCAGAATGTGGAAGCTGTTATAGGGGTGGAAGGGGGCAACTACTTATTAATGTCTATGTATTTAGAATGCAATGTCATAACACACACAGGTAGGTAAAATAAAAAAATATATATATTTTTTTAAATTAGGTCTCATATGTTGAGTAGTTATGGCACAGCAACAGATATATGAATATTGAAGGTGTACAGTACTGGAGTACTGTTAATATGAACATACACAGGGTAAGCAGAACGGAGCAGCACGGTCTACAGGTGTGGCCTCTTACAGCAATGTGTGAAACCAATCTTCACCAGGAAAGAGTTTCAATCACCACTGGGCCAGACGATAAAACAGGTTCCACCGACTGCTTACATTTATTAATGTCTGGACTTGTACCACCCGTGAATTGCTAAAAAGCTAACAATGTTCGGAAAGCAGCAGCTGGATCCAAAATAAATTATTACAGGAAGGTTTCCGGAGCAAGTTCTTCATGGGTTAGGGGGCCTGGTACTTGGCCAGCCTGCAGAGGTTCTTCTGTGGATATTTAACCATCATTTCTCGCTTCTGTGGTTGGTGTTCCCACCCTACGTCATTGCACCATGCAAAACAATGCTGGGTGCAGCAAAATACAACCAAAAGACTATGATGCAGGGTGTTGCTACGCTACAGATTATTAAAGATAAAAAAAAGTGTACAAGTGGATGCCTCCTGCAGAAGACATATATATATATATATTATATATATTATATAATAATATATTAAACACACAGCTCACACACGAAATATTAGTAATATTAACGTTCAAAAATATATATATTAAAACAAAATCATAAATATAGGAAAACTCCAGGGGCAGCTCTGATATAACAGCTCTGTACTAGAACTTGAAAAACATCCTGGAAGTGAAGAGTTCTAACGATGAACAATGTAATTATAGCTATTAAAATATGTTTTATTATTATGTAGCTCCTGAGTCACAAACTCGCTCTAACTGTTAGACCGGCAATTAACACAAAGTCCCTAACTTTGTGTTTAAGCCTTCAACCATATTCTACCACGTATTCAACAACCACTAGCGTCACTGAAGCACGGAGGGAGAGAAGGTGGCGCCCGCGCAGTTTTGTGACGTCACGTCATGCGACAGCGGCGACGCAGGACAACAGCAACCGGAGGTCCCGATTTCCAGCAAGAAAACGCCGAATACTGGCGTTTTTAAAGCGGTGGACCGGCGGGTAAGCTTGCTGTGGGGCTGATAGGAGCGCGGGGTCCGCGGCGAGCGCCCCGGTTTACACTCTCCCGTTAATCCTTTTATTACACAAAGGTTTATCCTCCGCCGGTGTTATTTTGATTAGCGATCATACTTCAGTGTTTATGTTGGGTCGGACTGTAATAAATTAGCCTTCAGAGCTGTGTGATCGTGAGAACACGGAAGCACTTACCGGATTTTATCTATCCTAATAACGAGAAGGCAAAATATGTATATCCAATACTGCCATGATATTTACTAATGAAAGACATGGTGTAAATCACTGTAAGCCGCGATGATTTGTATCTTAGAAACGTGAGTCTTGTGCTTTATAGTAACTGAACTAAATTCGGGGTTGTTATGGTTTATTGTTATCTGAGGCACTGTCATTATTATTATTATTATTATTATTGTTGTTATTATAAGCTTATTAATATAATGTTAAGCGGCAACAGATTACACAGCACTGGACAGTTAATGCACATAAAAAAAAAGACATTAATACATACAGACACATCAGGAGATGAGAGGCCGTGAGCTGCCATCTAGAACTTATGGTACTTTATACAGAGTTCCTGGCAAGAATGCTGGGTTTATGAAGGCTCGGTGTGTGAGCTTACAATCTAAAGGAGTAGTATAGGTAATCGAAACAAAAGGAGACAATAGATGCAGGTTAGTTGTCTCTCCGAGAATCCGATTTGTCTTGGGTATAAGTAACCTACCATTTAAAAACAAAAAAAGGTTCTGTTTGTGATATATGATGACACAAACACCCACTAATTGGATTTAAAGGGAAAAATATATTAAGCACTCATAAGTTTCAGTTATTTAGCCCAATTACTGTTACCAAGACAAGCCCTCTGCTAGAAATACATATTGTGGACACTCTCTCTTTTTCTGTAAAATCAAATAATATCTTTTCTCACTTTGTGGATTTTAGATAGATTTTGGATATCTGATATATATTATTGTGTTTTTAGCTGGGAAATTGTAGACTGTTAGCAAACATATGAAGTGTTTGATCACAATTGGCGAGCCCTACTCTTTTATGTGTTATACGCAGAGTAACAGAGCCATGTTTCCTTCCTGTCTTTTTAAAAAATCTTTTCATTCTGAAACTGCTCTAAAGCTACTTGGATATATTATAGTGTATATAGTGTATTATAAGCATATCCAAACGCGGAATATGCAGATAGTTCTCTCAAGAAGTCGGGTCCCCTGTACATTGTAGGTGGGCCGTATGTTGGACGCGTTTGATGTATTATATAATACATTTATTAGCACACACATACAATTAGCCAGTATGTTAGTTGTTATATTTACACACACACACACACACACACACACATTAATAAAATCTGGAATAAATCGCTCCCTAACTTTATATGTAACAAGGTCCCGTTATACAGGGATTCTATGGTGGAGGAATCGCTTAGTACCTGGCGTAATGTGAGTTGTTTTTCAGGGAAAATAATTTAAAGCGAGTAACTGCAGGACACTAACTTTTGTCGTAATAGGTGAATAAATACAGAGATTTCACACATTTAGGATCTGCTATTGATGTAAATAAAGTATACATTTGCTGTTGAATATAGTGTTATGCTTTATGTAAATCTTGTAGATAATATATGTGCCATCAAGTCCAGCCCAGTATTGACTGAATATAGTTTTATGCAGATCCAGTAGAGACTGAATTTAGGCTTTATATGCTGTTTGTTCATATACAGTATTTAGCACTTTACAGTATTGTATGTGGATTACCTATTTACTATACACTAGAAGAGACTATGTATTGTTTGGAGCTGGAGTTTCTATTGGTTAATTCATGTGTCAGTGGTTGCTAGGTTTCCGTTCCGCCTCTTGACACACCCACTTTGTAACTAAGCAACACACACTGCCTTCTGTGCAGTTCTTCACTCCACATACATGCAGAGATGGAATGATCACGTTTTCCACCATTGCCATATTTAATTTTCAGTAGCCGTGTTGGTTTGGTAAAGGTTTATTTATTTGGACCAATCCCATTAAACGCTTCCTGTTTTCCTTTTTTCTATAGTCATTGTGTAGCTCTGGAAATGAACATTTGAGTAGAGGTTTCTAGCGCTCTGGCTTACCTACTATTTGTCCAGCTTTATGCTGATCTCTGTGCATTAATCCTTCCTATCTTAAAATGATTTCTCTTGATTTTAAATTCTGCATATCTTTGTCACATCTTGATATGCAGCAGTTGTTATATTTTACTTTCTATCTTCCTGCTCCACTAACCCCTTATCTCCTATATCTGCCCTCTCACTGCCCCCGTCCACTTTAACAGCATTTAACACTCTTTATTACAGCCCTCACAGCCTGCAATGCACTCCTCCATCCTCGCCACAACAACTGAATTTTAACATCTCAAACCCCACTTTTTCAGAGAAGCATACTACCTTAGCTGCTAGAACTTCCTTGTCATTGATACAACCACCACACTACCTCTCACCCTTTCTCTATGCCTTATGTTTGTCACCCCATTTCCCTCTAGATTGTAGGCTTGCGAGCAGGGCTCTCTCCACCGAATGTATCGATTTGTCTTAGTCTGTCAATTCTTGTCTTGTCAGACCCCTCGAATATATGTATCAAGCGCTGCGTAAACTGTTGGCGCTATATAAATAAAAGATAATAATCATAATCATCAGGAACGATGCTTTAATATCACACAATAATCTTTGCCACATTTTCTTAGTTTGCAGTGATGTAT
Organism: Spea multiplicata; assembly: GCA_009364415.1. NCBI lineage: Eukaryota > Metazoa > Chordata > Amphibia > Anura > Pelobatidae > Spea > Spea multiplicata. The sequence goes on along the minus strand of VKOC01000002.1, from coordinate 43,506,564 downwards.
TTGAGTAAACACACGTTTGTTTAGGGTATTTTGCCTTATCCCTTTTCCTTGTTTTTTTCTGATGATCTTCTCATTGTGTATAAAAGTCTCTAATGGGTAGCTCATTCTGCTTTGTCAGCACACAATTACACCCTATGCCTTTAAGAGTTAGGGCTTTATGTATCTAAAGTAGCATAGTTCATTAAGTAGTTCCCATTACTTTTCCACAATTAATAGCTGCACCCATGTATGAAATGGTTTACATATCCTGTGTCAGGGTAGTAAAATGATCAAATTAAAAGGCAAGGTTTCTTTTGACTAATTATTTGTACCAAGTTACTTTGTTAGAATAAAAAACATCTTGTGAAAACATGGTCTCATTTATTGTAAAGTGCTCTCCTTGACTTGGTTTTCCAATAGGTTTGCATGTAGCATCATTGAAACCATTTTAGATGGGGTTGTAGACTTTATGCAAATTATATCCATCGTGTTTTCTTTTTCCTAAAAATATTTTTTCTTAAATAACCTTGGGTTTGGGAAATATTCTAAATGATCTGTCATGTAATCAAATACAAAACTATAAAACACCATGGAGGTCCAACATGGTCCATCCACTTTCTTAGACTGTTTCACTAGTTTCCTTTATTGTCTATTAAGAGGAAGCACCACATTTTGTTGTCAACAATAAAGTGACGCAAACAGTGTTGCATATTTAAATATAGTTCTAATCTTAATGAGATTTTGAAGTGTTGGCTATTATAGGCCCTAATTTAGTCTTAGTTCCTTTTTAGTTTGCTTGTTATTTTACAGAATTAAATCATGGGTCTGACGGATAAATAATAAGAGCAATGTGAGCATGGTTTCTGATTGGTATTTGAAAGTGATCTTCTGGGGGTAGTCTTTAGAGACAACTCAATACAAACACAAGACGTTCCTGTGAACTTTCCCTTTCACCCCTGTTGGGATCCCTGCATCCGGGACACATGGCTAGTAGGTCCCGGCTAGCGGTTATGTGGTTTAGTAATTAGTATCAATGTGTTTTCCAGTTTACAAGAACCAATACTCATTGTAAAATGTATACACATTAAGGTTGTGGTCTTTTAAGTTTACTCATTGTACATCACTTCGGAATATGATGGCGCTATATGAAGCAATAAATAATGAAAATGTTTGCGCAAAACTTGCTAATTGGAAGATGGTAATTTTTTATGGATTCTCTTAAACTAGTAATAGCTAAGCAGCACAGGATCTGTCACCTGGAGTGAAAATTGTCATATAGCACCCAGAAACTTGGACGCAGTGCCGGTACTGTGAATCATAGTGGACGATACATTTACACAAAGTTATAATGAGAAATATATGTGATATAGTTTTTTTTTTATATATGTGTCTGTCACTAGTGGTCGCAAACAGTACGCGATCGGGCAGAGCTGTCATGCAGCTGCACGTAGTAATCAGACGGCTCCCCATAGGATTCTCTTGCTTCCTGTACAGGAGAGCCCTATTGGTGATGTCATCGATTATGTCACAGGCGTGTGCCAATAGAGATTCGCTATACAATATCCCAAAGTGGATATCTGTACATTGTGCACTGCTTTCTTATCTGATAAAAGAATAAAAATAAGTCATATCTATTCCTAATTTTTTTAATAAAAAAAATCCCCTCCCCATCCTCCTACGACTCTCCTCACTTACCCAAAAAGTTTAAAAGAATAAATAAAAACACACTGGGCTCTGTTTTAAAAACAAAATATGGAGGTTGAATTGGGAGGCAGCTAAACAAACTTAGGGGAAACTGCTGAACGCAAAGTAGGGTTTTTTTTCTGGCCAAAGAACAAAAAGCAACATTGCAATTTGTAAAAATTGCAAAAACATAATGTTGCCAGAATTTTTAGTAAATATTAGTGATAAAGTGCATTGAAAGTGTCAGTTACCCTATATAAATACTTTGGCTTGTCTAGTATTCCTAAACATATAGTTTAATAGACGTAATTATTGGATTTTGCTAAAATATGACGTAAAGTCATGATTTTATGAAAGACACGGAGGCGAATATTGTGCATTAACCCTTTCTTTACTCCCACACAGCAGCAAAGAAAACTACAACAGTGAATAGAAAAAACAAGTAGGAGTGTACATATAATAACCCCTCCCACATAACATGCATCCCATAAAAGGTGACACACATCCCAAAATCCTCCTCTTTCTAGGCTGCGACGAAGACCGGATAATCCAAACCGGAACCAACAGGCAACATGAGCCAAACAGGAAACCGACTCCGTCGCCAAAACCACACGCAGAACGCCGAAGGAAAGGAGACTGGTCGCATCGAAGATCAACCACCACCAGGCAGGCGAGGACTAGAAGGATGAACCTGCAACAGAAGACGAGGAAAAACATGCGGACACGAGTTAGTGATCCAGTCAATAAAACAAACCGCAGAGGCCAAAATATGCAGAACGACCATGAAAAGAGGTATAGAACAAAGACACAACAGCAGTCATAAAAACTAATACATAGATACACAGTACAAGGAAAAAACAGTCCGACTGCAGTACGGAGGAAAAAAGAAACCTACCAGACCATAGAACCCTCCAACCTGCCAAGAAAAAACACAGCAAAAACCCTCAATCACGGGGGGGGGGAAAGAAACGGGCAGGGAACAATATTCGCCTCGATGTCTTTTATAAAAGTTCATGACTTACGTCATATTTTAGCAAAATCAATTAATTTTAAGTCAAGACACGGAGGCTTCATAGTTGTGCAAGTTTAAAGCTAGGGAACCACGGAGGAAACAAAACATTGATCAGATTAAGGCTGAAATAAAATCCCGAAAGGTGAGATTCCCTGGACCAATCGCCGCCCGTACAATATCTCCCGCGACCACCCAGAGCAGGATTTGGACGCCGCAGCACACCTAGTAGAATGCGCCCCGAACTTGGAGACATCGACACCAGCGAGGGACATAACCCACTTGATCCAACGAGACAAAGTAGCCGACGTCACAGGAGAATGAGGGGAACGAAAAGAGAGAAACAGCTGAGGCGAAAGAGCAGAACGGAAAGCCAAAGTGCGCGCTTCATACTCCTGGAGACAAACCACAGGACATAGAGCAGCATTGGCCGGGAAGGCCGGATAAGTGACCGACTTAATAGAGGTCTTAGTGCGACGCGAGATATCGAAACGTACCCCCTCAGGCACAAAGGAACGAGCGTCCCAGTCAAGAGCCCTAACATCAGAGACGCGTTTACACGAAATGAGACAGAACAACATAGCCAACTTAGCTGACAGTTGCCGCAAGGACAATTCAGAATTAAGGGGCCAAGAGAGAAAAAAGCGCAGAACCAGAGACACATCCCAAGTAGAAGAATACTTGGGCCGAGGTGGCCGAGCAAACCGGATACCCTTAAGAAGACGGCAAATCAACGGATGCTTGCCCAGAGGGACCCCGTCAAACCCAACATGAGCCGCGGAAATCGCCGAACGATACAGGTTGACTGTCCTGTAAGCGCGTCCCAACTCAAACAAAGAGGTAAGAAACAGGATAACAGAGGTTAGAGGAGCTGAAAAGGGATCCAGACCCCGTTCCAAGCACCAAGCAGACCAAGCTTGCCAGGCTGCACCATAAGACTTGTGGGTACCTGGAGCCCACGCTCCGGCCAGGAGCCGCTGAGCCGAGACCGAAAGGCTGGCGGACTGTCCGGATTCCCGGAGACCAAACAGGCCAGGAGAGAAAGACTGCCGTCCTGAATCAACGGGTGAGGAGCCCCTGCAGGGTCCAGAAGAAGATGCCCGTGAGAACGGAGCAACCGCGGCACCTCTACCAGAAGGTCCAGGAGACTGGGGAACCAAGCCTGGGAGGGCCAAAAGGGAACCACGAGCACCAGAGTGACCTGTTGCCGGCGGACTTGAAGGAGAGTCCTGGGGATCATAGCGAACGGAGGGAAAGCGTAATGCCGGCCTCCGGACCAATCCTGAAGAAAAGCGTCCACCGCCAGCGCGTCCGGATCCGGCCGCCAGCTGAAAAAGAGAGGGAGACGTGAATTCAACCGGGAAGCGAAAAGATCGATGCGGAGCGGGCCCCAGAGCTCCATAATAGAGGAGAACACCCCCCACTCCAGGGTCCAGTCGCTGGCGTCGGAGAGGTAGCGCGAATTCCAATCCGCCACCACATTGGAAAGGCCGGGAATATACTCCGCCTGCAACATGATGTTGCGCTCCAAGCAAAAGGACCATAGGTCTTTGGCCAAATCCGCCAGGATGGCTGACTGGGTGCCCCCCAGACAATTGATATAGCGCACTGCAGAGACATTGTCCATGCGCAGGCGGATGCAAGAATCGATGCGATCCTTGGAAAAACTCCGTATGGCAAACGAGCCGGCCAAAAGCTCCAGGCAATTGATGTGGAGACCCGTCTCCATCCGGGACCAAGGACCGCCCGTGGAGATCTCGCCACATCGCGCGCCCCGACCGTGCAGGCTGGCGTCCGAATCGATGGACAGATCCGGAGCAGTGCCGAAAATCGCCCTGCCGTTCCAGGCGGACATGTTGGCCAACCACCAACGTAACTCCGCTATGGTAGAAGCATCCAAGGTGACGAGATCCGCATAGGACGCCCCCGAGCGGAGATGATGGATCTTGAGGCGTTGTAGAGCCCTGTAATGGAGAGGGGCCGGAAAGATCGCCTGGATGGAGGCTGCCAGGAGGCCGATAATGCGGGCTAAGTGGCGTAGCGAAACCGTCCGCAAACGTAGAACCCTCCGGATCTCCTTCTTGATGGAGTGGATCTTGGAAACTGGAAGGCGGAGAACACTGTCCACGGAGTCCACGACGAACCCCAGGAACTCCAGTCTCCTGGACGGGACGAGGTGAGACTTGTCCTCGTTGATGAGGAAACCCAACTGTTGGACCAACTCCAGCGTCCACTGGGTGTGCAGGTGGAGGATCTCCCTGTCCTGAGCCATGAGAAGCATAATCAGACGAACGCCCCGAGACCGCAGAAGTGCCACCACAGGCTTGAGCAGCTTGGTGAAGCACCAAGGAGCTGACGAAAGACCAAAGGGGAGACGAGTGAAACGCCAGGAGACATTGCGCCAGAGAAACTGAAGGAGATTCCTGGAGTGCTCCGCCACTGGAACCGTGAGATAAGCGTCCTTGAGATCGATTTTGACCATCCAGTCGTGCGACAACAGGAGATCCCGCAGGAGATGGATGCCCTCCATCTTGAAGTGGCGGTAGCGAACATAACAGTTGAGGTGACGGAGATTGATCACCGGACGAAGGCCTCCACCTTTTTTGCGCACGAGGAAGATATTGCTGAGGAAGCCTGGGGTGTCCGGGGGAACCCGTTCTATGGCGTTCTTCTCGGCCAGGGAGAGTATCTCGGCGTCTACCAGCGCCGCATCGAGTTGGGAGAAGTGGAAAGGCCTCTGAAGGGAAGACATCTGGGGAGACCCGACCAGCTCGATGACATAACCCTTGACCGTCTGTAGCACCCACGCGTCTGAAGTGACAGCTTGCCAGACCTGTAAAAAATGGGTGAGTCTGCCCCCGACAGGATAACGGGAAAAAAGGCGAGATAGAGAGGGACTTACCGGATGGACGGCGGGTAAACTGGGAGCCACGATGACCTCTGGAGCGCCACGAGCGTCCGCGTTGTGGGAAGAACGGCTGTCTGCCGGAATAGGCGTCCTGAAACTGAGGCCGCTGAGAGTGGAATGGAGAATAGGAGCCTCGACTCGAGCGAACTGAGCCCGTGAAGGAGCGGCCGGACAGACGGCTCCTACCTCTGCCGGCCCTGGGGGAAACCCGAGGGTTAAAGACTTTCCTCATAGAGGATTGAGCCTTATCCAGAGCCGTGAAGGCCCCTACATAGCGCCCGAGGTCCTTAATAAAGGAATCCCCGAACAAGAGGCCTTGGGCCTCACTACCCATCTCCGTAAGGGCCAAGTTTGACAATTTTGGCTCAATCTTAAATAGAATGGCTTTACGCCGTTCAATCGAGAGGGAGGTATTTGTGTTGCCAGCAATGCAGATCGCTCGCTGCATCCAGCCACGAAGAACCACAGGGTCTGGAGGGGAACCGGAGGCCACCCATTCCTCAATGATTTGGAACATCTTGGTCAAGGGACCGAAGATATCCAGCAGCTTATCCTGCGTGGCCCTAAGGGCTGATTCCAGGCCTTTACGGGGGTTCCACCCTGACTTAGCCAAAAATTGGACCATCTTGGGGTCAACAACAGGGGTATCACAGACCTTGCCCGGGAGAATAGGTCGCGGGCATTCCGCGCGAAGCTTACTGCGCGAACTCTTGCTTAAGGGCTTACGCACCCTGGATTGCAGGTAGCGGGCCACATGGTCAGAAGGAACCCACTCGGCGGAGCGGGGATGATGGAGTTCCTCAGGGTCGAAATATGGCTCACCAAATTGATCAAGGACTGCCGTGTCCTGAGTTTTTGTATGGGGATCTGACTGCGAGGAGCTAGCCTGCGCAGCAACCTCAGAAGGTGGTGCAGAATCATTAGTTAACTGTTCCTCCATACTGGAGTCAGATAAATCCCAAGCCTCCTCAACAGCTTCTGAATCAGAGTCAGAAGAGCTAGAGGAAAGTGCCCTGGCACTCCTCCACTTCCTCGCCTGTTCTGCCCGGCGGGTAAGGGCTCTTTTGCGTTTGTGTGGAACGCTATCATGGATGGCAAAAACATCATCTGTCTCAGAGGTTCTGGAGGCTGATATATTAGTATGGTGAGATTTAAAGGACACCTTCTTTCCCCCAGATGTCTTATGAGAAGGATCAGAGGGGGGATCTGGATTTTGCACAGACATAGGCAATGATTTTTTAATGGCCTGAGTCAGAGAAGCTGACAAGGCCGTGGTCATAGAGGACATAGCAGACGCAATGGCCATAGAAACAGAGTTATTCAATTCTGTGATAGGATCAACAGAAGGTAAATCAGCCATTTGATCCTCCCTGGGAGAGGAATCAATGTCAGACAACACCTCAGATGGGGGTTGCTGTCCAGCCATAGCAATGACAAATATATGTAAGGAATCAGATAAATGGTAAGTATAAACGTATAACAGGGATATGCCCCTTTAAGAAAAAAAAAAAACGGCAAAGAAGAGCGCAAAACAGAACAAAACGAACGTTAAAGAATCAATGATCCTGCAGAGAGGAGAACGGCAGGAACAAAGAAAAACACGGTAAATACCGGACACTCGAGGCTCCTATCCACCACACGTCCGAGGACTAGAGTAAAAGCCCGCGAAACGTCGTGGGAGGAGTCAGGAGTAGGAGCAGACGACGAGAAGAAGGACGACCGCGACGCACGAGGATGGGGGAGAAAACCCCCAATCGATGGAAGTCAGCGCGACTGCCGAAAAGGGTAATAAAGAAAATACGAGCCGGCGAACCGACAGAAGAAAAAACGCCGGCGCCGCGACACACCGCACGAGACACACAGGGGTAAGGAAAGGAAAAGCAGAGGCAATCAGAAGGGGCCTCTGAGCGCCCAGCCCTGACAGGGAGCCCGGGAGCGGCAAGCTAGGGGGAAAAAACCACAGGTACATAAATAGAACAAAGCAATAAAATAAAAGAATATAGGAAATAAAAGAATATAGGAGCACAATCGGCCAGACCACGGGAAAGCCCACCAGGGAAACCCGCAGTCCGGACCACCGAAAAACACCAAATGAGTGCAATATACATTAATTAAATAAAAATAAAATATAAGATTAAATGTAAAATTAAGGCAATGATGTACTTATCTGCTGTCTGGGAGCAGCAAAGAAAGAGGAGGATTTTGGGGGATGTGTGTCACCTTTTATGGGATGCATGTTATGTGGGAGGGGTTATTATATGTACACTCCTACTTGTTTTTTCTATTCACTGTTGTAGTTTTCTTTGCTGCTGTGTGGGAGTAAAGAAAGGGTTAATGCACAATATGAGCCTCCGTGTCTTGACTTAAAATTTGAGTTGCCACAAACTGTAGAAGAGATTGGTGATGAAAGACCCTAGTGAAATACCCTGCTTTGTCAACTGTTCAGTACCCTATAGTTTAATGGGATGTTTCGAGGACTGTGACCACTGTTAGATTTAGAAGATTGTTATTGCCCTATAATAGACACAATAGAGGATGATCCTAGGCATATAGAGTGGCTTTCAAATCTGGGCAAGTTAAAGGATATAGTTTGGGTATTTTTCTCCAATTGAACGCGGGTAGACTACTTGGGGAAGATGGAGAAGGCAAAAATAACATAGTAAAAAGAGCGATTTATTAATATGGTTTTCATGTATTTTTAGAGACTTACACTATGCAATCTGCTGGGACTCTACAGATAAAACGTAATAAGAAAGGTAGTTAAAGAGGTCTTTATAGTTTAAAAATGATGGAAACCTCAGCCCTTGAAATCTGGTGTTTTGCCTCGGCAGGAACACATAGTCCAAAGAAACATAGTGAAACCATCAAAATAATGATCCAAAATAGCTCTTTTGCCTGTTGATGCATCACGACCTTAGGATGCATCTCAAATTTCCTCAGAGGTTGTAAAGTTGAACCAAATTATTAGTAAAATTGAAGTTATGACCTGGAATTATGCTTAGTGTACTGAGTTCTACTAACGCAAGTGATGCGAAAATAAATGTGTACACATACCAGGAAAATAATACTTTAAAAACAAATCAATGCTCCTTACTTGTATTACATGACGTCCTTAAGTTGACTTCTAAATGCCCTTTAAATATTACCTTCCAAGAAAAATCAATGCTTCTTTTTCCCTGGATGGATGTCTTTTACAGTAAAGAGAGGGGTTAAAGAAAAATAAATAACATTTAACCGGTTGGTAGATAAAGGTGATTACTTAAGAGATAACGAAAAGGCAATTGTGGAATTCTTGTTAAAAAAAAAAAAAAGCAAAATTTATTCCAGAATAATAAAGAAAAACTACATACCGTAAGTCCATAATAAAAGACATTTGGCCATAATTAAGTCTGATGAGAAATATGATGTAAAGTACATTACTTTTTGGATCCTCTCGTCACTGAGCTGGCCTAAACAGGTAATTGATAAGGGATTGCTGGCGCAGAAGGGATCGAGTTAGCAGCAGTATAAGTGAGGAAACCTGCAGAGACAAAAAAAAAAAAAAGCACAAGAAGCAACGTTTGGTAGCTCCGTGCCAGCAAACCTTCAGTGGAAGCATCAAGAGTGCGGTGAACATTAATCTGCTTTGAATGACATTTGGAGACATTAATTAAGATCCTTAATGAAAACCCTTTTTTGTTTAGACTTATTTCTACTTATTTTTTTTACTGTGAAATGATTTTAGCTTTTTTTTAGTGCTGGCATCATTTAACTTTCTCCCATTGTTTTAATTATTTTTGCTAGTTCAACCCCGAAAATAATACCTGACGGTGTTTAGCCTTAGTAGTAGACATCTCTGCATTGAGGGGCTTTACGTTTGGGGTTCCTTCACCAAGGGGACCGTTGTAGCTTCAACTGCATCATTTGACTATTTTGTCAGAGAAGACTTTGAGGGGGACAACTGGTTTAACTATGCATTATACAGGGCCAGCCAAGCTCTTCTTGCAACTGAAGCTCGCCGATGTGTTTATACAGTCTAAAACCAATAAAAGCAAAAGTTTTAATAAAGAAAAATATTAACGCTAAAAGCTCTCAATGTTGGAGCCGTGCTTTATGATGGATCATTCTTGTAGGAGAAGCTAATAATGGCAGGCTATTATAATGCATGCATCTAGTGGGACAGTACGTTGCAACTTCATAAAATACTTTAAATAGTTGGTTTCTACATATATTGTGTAAAGAAAAAAAAATGTTTTTTGTCTTTTTTTTATGTCTAATGTTCTCTTGTTCTGCTTCCAGCTCATTAAGCCTTACCCTACAATCATGGCCACTAGTCAGCTATAATCAACTTCTGGCTTACTGCCTTTAAGAGATCAGCTGCTGCAACGATGGTAAGACGTTTGATGCAGCGCTTGCTTTTATTTATTTTTAATGTTTTGGTTTTTTTTAAAGCTGTATCCTCAGCTTCTTTGAAACTGTATTCTTTTTTCTTTGCAGCAACAAACTTTAGAATTGGCGTTGGACCGAGCAGAGGTAAGATTAGCGATAGCAAAAACACCTACGCTTTGCTGCGTTGAAAGTCTCAGGGTTACCCTTATAGGCCTGCCTCCTTATTCCATGCAATTTACATCAAGAACATATACCTAAATTGAGTGAATTCCTAGCCATTCTAGTCTGCCACAAACTTCACCAGTCTGGAGAAAGTCTTACTAGTCCGCACAGTTTGAGATGCATGCTACACCTCTCTAAAACCATCAAAACCAGATTGAGAGCGTGAGAGAGAGAATACAAGCTAAAAGTAGTTGTAATAGGTTAATCTAATATTGCTGTAATTTATAGTTAATGTTAAGCCGGAAGATCAACTCAACCTGGGTTGTCACTAAGTTTTCTAGATGCCTCTGTTGCCCTCTTTGTTTTGGAACAAAGTATGTTAGAGAGCAACCTGATATGCGCTACTACCCCGGCAGCCCCGACGGCTTGTTCATAAAAAGGAAGGAGATTTCCGCTTTTGTGTGGAAATCACAGCTGCTGGATCTCTGACTTTTTCAATGCAGAACGGTGATCTGTATCTCATTCTCAGAAAAGTCTGAATTCCAGAGGCTGATTGTTGCACACGCACAAAAATATGTTGCAACATTATTAAAATGCATTATTATTATTTAAAGCTTATATCTTTTTTATTCACTAAAAATCCCCTTTGACAGAGTCTTTTGTTAAGTCCCGTGAAATGTTCAGTGATTTCAGGATCTGTAGATTTTCAGTGTATACACATATATCCTGTCGAAATCTTTTTTTGTATTTAGACCAGCCAAGCAATCTATAGGAGAGAAGGAAAAAAAGTCGTCTTTTTATTATTACTGCTTTACATACATTCTGCATACAGCTGTTTATATTCACATAGTAACCGCAGGAAATACCCTAATACTACAAGGTTTGCCCTAGAATTCTTTTGGGTTTTTTTTCCAGTATGTCATTGAGAGCGCCAGGCAGAGGCCTCCGAAACGCAAACACTCGTCTGGAGGAAGGTAGAACACAACATTTATATCTTAAATAAGTTAAGATTGCTTTATATTGCATTATTATATATTATTTTGCATTATAGTACATATGTTCCAAATAATTTGCTATAGATCCCGTACATCTGATTATACAAAGTCTTTTTTCCCCCCCCCCAAGGAAATCTGTATTTCATAAGCTGTATGACCTGTATATAGAAGAATGTGAAAAAGAACCGGAGATAAAGGTGAGTTAATATATTGTTGTGGGTTTAAGGGCCTTCCAGCTCTTGTCCACTCCATGGTGTTTGAATATGAGTAAAAGTGAATGGTATCGTGGATGTGGTTGGGTTCAGATCTCGCCATACGTTCATGTTGATTCTTTTATATTCTCTCCATATTGTTACTGACCATCTTGGTTTTTGATTAAACCTCTGTTTATGTAGCTGAGAGATTTTGTAATCTGTTTTTTTTTCTCCTCTTTTTTCCCTTGAACTCTGAAATGGAAACTTTGCTGTTGCCGTATAATATCACTCTTCCATCAAATATGATGTCACCACTTTACAATGTCTGCATTAACCTTCAAAAATCATACATATACATTCCCCATGCATGGAAACTATTACCCCCGCTGCTTACCCGTATTTATTTAGTATTTTATGCACATATTATATTTGCTTCCAGGTATTGCTGGTGTGTTCAGTCTCACATTCATATGGAACAGTTTAATGGCACATGTAGACATTGTGTGACATCATGGCTTTAGGTAGCCATGGGTGGGCATTCCCTGTATTTTTATGATTACTCATTTCTGCCTATATAGGTACAGAAATCTTCAGTAAAGCTCAACTGCATACATTCCTCTTCATTTGGAGCTGTGCTTGAACGCTCTTACAGCTTCTCGATCAAGTCAGCGCCAGGATAACCAGAATACACTTATTTTACAGTTTAAATTGAAACATGTTTCATAGTATGCTTCTGAAATATGTTTTGCCTGGTTTCATTAGTTTAAACCAATATTTAAAAAAAAAAATTTTTTTATTATAATATACTCAAGGTATAGCAATGATGATATCAGCATCTATAGTAGCACAAGTACATACATAATCGTACTAAGTACAAGAAAGCCTTTTAAAATCTGCGTTTCTTGAACTGTAAGTACGGTTATGTAAATAAAATTGTTCCTCGCTTTATAGACATTTTCTACTTAGTTTGTTTTATTTTCAGATGTTAAGGAGAAATGTGAATTTGCTGGAGAAGTTGGTGATGCAGGAGACTCTCTCCTGTTTGGTGGTGAACCTGTATCCTGGTAATGAAGGCTACTCCCTCATGCTGCGGGGAAAAAATGGGTCAGGTATTGATGAATCATTCATCTTAAAAACAATCAACATCCAAAAAAAGTCAAGTCAGAAATTTCAAAAAAGAATAAGTCTTCTTCTCAAAATCTATTGTTGGGTTTATCACAAAACCATGAGTTAGGAACATCAATGTCTCCACACACTATTGAGTAATGCCTCCTCATAGTGAGGTTGCAGAGTTCAAATTTGTCGCCTATCCAAAATATATTACAATATTCCGGTTGTTTTCTAAATACCACAAGACCATATGTATGGTTACCCTTGTCCACGGTATTATAGCCTTTCAAATGCTTTTAAGCTAAAGTGGGATATTAATGTTTACTTATCTTTGTTTCAACCTCATATTATGTGGCCAATTTATAATTAATGATTCTCCCTCTTCCTCTCAGATTCTGAAACCATCAGGCTTCCCTATGAAGAGGGGGAGCTTTTGGATTATCTGGATGCAGAAGAGCTTCCACCAATTTTAGTTGATCTTCTAGAAAAATCTCAGGTTTGAAAAGCTTTAAATACGTTCTTTCATAATTTTCTTTCACTTTTTCTAGCACACTGACAAAAGGTTATGGTTGCAACTACTTTATTAACCTAACTACAAGTTGCCACATCCTTAAATTTGGAAGTGTTTCGAAATGAAAATACGAGTTACAGGTTTGGCCCGTTGCCTATTATAGGCAGCCGGGGTGGTTTTATGAAGCTTAGAGGAGACAAGAGAGAAACATTTAAATGCATAATGGGATTTATCAAAGTGCATGATGTTTATTTCAAAGGAAGAGAATTGTTAGAACAGGAGATGATATTATTACTTTTTAAGATATGTAACGGCTTGAAGTTGCAGAGGATGCCACAGTAAGGGAATATAAACAAGCATGGAATATGCATATGGGCCGTCCTGAATCTAAACACCAGGCAAAGGACTGATTAAGGTTTGGGTTTTTAAAACAGAAAACAGATGGGCCAAATGGTTCTTATCTGCCGTCATATTATGTGATTCTGTGAAATTGGAAAAAAGCAAGTCTTAAATTAGGGGGTCCCCAATTTTGTTTGGATCTAGGAGCCAGCCAGAAAAGGAACCAGCTTATTTTTCTTTCCCAGTCATGATTTTATTTTTCTGGCACCCTTGGTTTGTCCAGCCTTGCCATGCACCAACATACATTTACACACTCTAACACCATACAGTAACAGAACCAGGCTAACATTTTATGCTCACAAACACTCATACCTTACAGTAACACACACACACACGCTAATATTCTACGCTCATGTATACACATGCTAACACCATACACTGATACACACACTCTAAAACTCTCTGCTGACATACAAACTCATGCTACTCCCAAAAGTGCTATTCCCAGGGTTTAAACAGATTTGCTTACACAGCTGATAGGAGTACTGGTCTAGAATCACATGGTGGTCATAGATATTCTGCCCTGTCGTAGATTTGCTAGCCACTTTCCGCTGTTTCTCTGTGTTGGCCTGCATTTATGGTACAGATATAAAGAGTACAAATATGGCCAACAGGTTTTCAGCTCTCACCTATCATCCTCTCGACAGGTTTAGTTTTGAAAAGCCCAAGACTCTTCCAGTAATAATTTATGGTATCTAATTTCTGACTATATCTGGCTTTCCATCAGTTATCAAATGTACATATCAAATAAAAAAAATGTGGCTGGCTGGGCTGACATTCTGAATTCTCCCTGTGCGTCTGCTTACGCTTTGTTCTCTTCTCTCCGTTTGTTCGTTGCCCTCGTACAGGTCAATATTTTCCATTGTGGGTGCGTTATAACTGAAATCCGTGATTACAGACAGTCTGGAAATGTGAAATCACCAACATACCAAACAAGGCATGTTCTTTTACGACCTACAATGCAGGCAAGTATTTAAGCCAATTACAATTGCAGATAAATAAATAAAACTTAGCAAAACAGTTCTACTGAATTATGAGTATTCTGTCCGCTGCCTTTGAATGTAAGCATATACGTTGCATGTAGTTTACAGAGATGAAAAGGTGGTGGAAGTACCTGCTATTTGATAAGACAACTGGTTTAGAAGATACTTTTTTAATGTGTTTCAAGTTAGTTGATGTCCGTTACAATGGTTATTTTACACCCCTTTGATGGCCTGTTTAGAGTGCCTTTGCGACTGCATCTTGATAATTAGATGGTTTTCTTTAATTCACAAATTCAAAATAAAGTCCACCTGTGTGGATAATTGCTATAATTTCTAAGTTATCCATATACATAGGTTTTTCAGTGGAATATATATGTAATTTAAAATAATAGAACAACTGTATTAATTTTGTTTATATTGCTTTTCAGACTTTGGTGTCAGACATACATGCCATAACCAGTGACAACCACAAGTGGACACAGGTAAACATTACTTTATATACTTGTTACATCTGCTATCTGTTACAGTTCATTCATTATTATAAAAAGATAATCTATAAAACATATTTCATGAGCATCCATCATAATTGGAATTCCTAGGCTGCATCATTTAACAAAGCTATTGTATGGTATTATTTCCTAGCTGACCCCCCTTTGACATTACCCCCCTTTGTAGACACACATCCGGGTTTGCCTAGGGCCATGATGGGGAGGTTGTATGCCACAGACTGTATGGGGATTCCGCTTGCTTATAGCCATGCCAAACACTTTTATGTTTGTTAATCAGTAGCATTCAACTTTAAGGACAGTAAGTATCTTGCTGCCATGGGACAAATATCCAAGGCTCCTTTGGATCCTTTTCCACAGCCATAGAAAATAAACATGGGCCTGATATAGGCTCCGTGAGACCTACTTTTGTATACACAACACGCTATTTAATGCTAATGAACTCTGTCGCCCAAATGCGAGACTGGTTTGTGTGCCATCCATATATCTTGATCGTGATACTTTCAGTGACATACGCAAGCGATTGGAATGCCAGATCTGCCTGGTAAATGGCTGCTTACACATTGGAAGGAGTATCAAGTTCTAGACCAAGATAAGGAATTTATTGGAATAACAACATTTTCTTTGCACTTCAGTGTGTTTATATCCTAAATGCACTCTGAACAGTTAATGTGTTTATGTTCTCCATCCATCTTTGTCTTTAGGAAGATAAGCTTTTGCTAGAGAGCCAGTTAATCTTAGCGACAACAGAACCTTTATGTCTGGATCCCTCTATATCTGTTACCTGCACTGCAAACCGCCTGTTGTTCAACAAGCAGAAGATGAATACGTGTCCCATGAGGAGGTGAGATTACAGCCAATGTTATATTGACACACATATAACCGGTTTCTTCTTGGTGAAAAGATAACTGGCGCCAGGAAGGTGTGCAGACCATCTGATGGGACAAAAAGTGACATAACAGTTCTTTTGGTGAAAACAATGATCTTTATGTGCCCTGTAGAGTATTTCTAGGGCCAGAACACATTGGGGACTTTTGGACATACAGTCCAGGTGCCTGTGGTCATGTTCATACAGTATAGAGGGGAAAACCAAGGTGCTTGACTTGACCTTTTTAAGGCGTTGTGCATGCCCTCAACTCTACCAGGAGGATGCCTTTACAGCACACGGAATAGTTGCAAAGTGTGGACACTAAACAGTATTTTGCTGTTTTGCAGTGCTGCATATGGCTGTAAGGGTACACAATGAGAAATTACTGTTATCCATAATAGGTTTCCCAGAGCTTCCCAGAGTGCTTGTGACTTTCATTACATTACATAATTTTGTTCCGTTTCTTTAAAAAAAGTCACTTTAGATTTACTTGTTTAGTTATCAGCTTAAGCCCTTGGGAATTTCTCCTGTAATTGCCTTAGCCAAGACTTTTCTTTTGCGTAAGCCTTAATAAAACATACGTAACAGATTGCATGCTGTCAGAATGGATGCGTTCTTGGATGAAAGCCACTGACCTATCTGATTACACTATTGAGCAGTTGCAATATCCATGTCCACAAGTAATGCTGTCCATGCGTAGGTTGATGAATAGATAATGTTGACGAGATGCAGTTGGCTTGTATTACGTTATCAGGGTTTTCTCCTCTCTCACTGTCATCCTGAATCTCGTGCCAAGCACCCATCTCCTATATTTGTCGTGTGAAAGTGGCAGGCCGCATACTGTATCTGGTTAGTGTGAAATAAGGGTTATCTGTAACTTTAATTCATTATCTGCTGCCGAAGATGAAGCCTGGCTTTCCTTTGCTTGCTGGCTTCAATAAAAATGCACTACAAAGAAAAAAAGAACCTTTGGGCCCTCCGGGAGCCGCACTCTAACCTTAACTTGCAAATCTGACACTTCCCTAGACATGTATGTTTGATATTCTCAGTGAAGCGTATAGGGAACTGTTAAGAGGATTTGCAGTATTGTACCTTTTCGCATTGTTTATGTACATCAGGACGTACCGGTACGTCCATAGGGGACTGAAGGGGTTAAACGCTGCGTAAATTGTTTGCGCTATATAAATAAAAGATAAAAATAATAACAGATAACACAAATGTGATATCTGATTTTGGAACTGAGCGTGTTTTCTTTTATTTTTTTTATTGTGATGCGAAAGAATGTATACCTCTGCCCTGTCACTTTTATATATGTAACATGGCACATAAATGAGGTGTCGGACAGAGAGAGAAAAATCCCACAATGTTGTTCCCTAGAACGTCAAAACAAGCCATTCTTTTGTGAAAGGGCTGTTTGGAAGCTTACTTAAAATAATTATTTAATGGCTTTTTCAAACCGTGAGTGATGGTAAGTCCGTTATTAAGGTTTTCAGTGACTGAAGTCCATATAACGTTTTATGCAGCGAGCTGGAAGCTCCCCCTTATGGTCCACAAATATAATTTTGTACTTTATGTTGAAATAATCATCAACTAGGAAAACAAATCACGAAGATATGTATGAAAGGGAACATGAAGCTTGGCTGGATGCTGGGATGTAGAATACAGCTGTGATCTGAGAAACTGAATTGGGATTTCAGACATAATGTTTGTAAAATAATCAGGTGTGCAAGAGTGCTGCATAAGAGACACCAGACACTGTTACAAGACTTAAATAAGATCTGGCAGCAGCAATCTACGTGATAAGAGTGTTTACCTGTGTAACTATGGTTCATAGACTGGAGGAAAAAGATATGCAGTCATTTATTTTGAAGTCTGCTTTAGCTTCTCTGAGAAGTTTTCTGTGTAATGTAATTATAAAGTTGAGATATAGAACCTGCTGGCTCCCTATAATAATGAGCAATAAATAGTTATATAGAAAGAACTGATAAAACAACCCTAAACTGTTTATGGTTATCAGTGTGTGGCATTACGTTCTTTCCTGTGCCCTTTTATACTTACTAACTTTATTGGGTTGTCAAACTGTCAGCTGCAATTTCACATAATTCTTCATTTTCGTAACCTTACACGCGTAATATTTCCACCAGTCTTAAGAACTTCTGGTTTACAAATCCCGATGGATTCTTGTGGTCTGCGTCATCAAGCAAACGTGCAAAGACGTAAAAAGGCCTAGCAAGATCTGGTGTCTCTTGAATTTTGATACTAGAGAATAGGAAAATGTTTGCTGGACAAAGTCATTGTATGGTGTGTTTTTGTAATACTCTAGGTGTCTGAAGAGGTACTCAAGACCATCACTAAACAGACAGCAGGAGTTATCAAACTGTCCTACTCCACCACAGCTCAAGCTTCTAGATTACCTACAGAAGAGAAAGGAAAGGAGACCCACAATGCCTCAATATGACCTTAAAATATCCAAGAGTGGAAATGTGAGTTTTATCATCTCAAACATTCATACATGTTGCTATGCAGGAGATGTGGACATTTCAATCTATAGCTCATGTTCTGTTTTTTTGTCTTTCTGCAGTGCATTGACACATGGAAACAAAATCCTTGCTTGTTAACCGCGCCATCGGAAGTTGATGTAAGTGTGTGGTTTTTAAATGTATTTATTTATTTTTGTTAATGCATTATTTTTTTTTAACACTGTCTAGATAGCCACACATTGTCAATACCTACTATCTCTGCATGCAATATTTGTGGAAGACTGGACAAACTCAAAAACAAGATTATGAGTGAAAGGTTGAAGCATAACAAATTGAACATAGTGCCTTAGAGCTCTGCTATACCAGGAAATTTGCACAAGCATGTAGAATTTGTGAGTTTACCTGGGGTGCAGTCTGTATTTTTGGATTCTCAAATAATGGCCTTTTTAATGGTATAACTTGTTTCTTGTACAAAAAGAAGTGATTGGCTTTGTTTATTGACAATTGACATTTCAGAAGTTGCTGTGTTATTTATATTAACTAGTACATTTTTTCCTTCTGCTCTTTTAGGTTGAAAAATATGCAAAAGTTGAAAAATCTATTAAACTAGATGACTCGCAACCTACTGTCTGGCCAGCAGACGTGAGTAATTAAATCCCCTTTTTTTTATTGCGTGTATATCCTTTGGGTCCAGAATAAAAGCCAAACCAATGCGGCAACACTTGTATACCTGGTGTCGCGTTTTCAAATTGTATTGAAAAGAAAACTACAACCTAGTTGTGAGATACTATAAGTATTTTCATTAATGTATCACGTCTCTCTGTCTCTTTTATATTTACTGGGTTTCTTGTAGAGTAGGTAATGATTTATTATACCCAAGGCCACCATCAGAAATGTGGGGCCCTTACAGAACAAGTGGCTGCACCTCACCCTCCTCAAATGACCCCCTTCCACACTGCCAGCATTTTATCATGTACTTATTTGGAGGGGGGGGGCAAAGATGGCACAGGCAGTCTGTTTGAGGTCAATGATGGCATAGGCAGTCTGAGGGCACTGACAAGCTTTATGGGGCAATGATCGCACAGACAAGCTGTTTGGGTACAAAGATGTATGAGGACAAAGATGGCACTGACAAGCTGTTTGTAGGCACAGGTAGCACTGAAGCTGTTGGGGCACAGATGGCACACACAAACTGTTTGGGGGTGAGAATGTAAGGTTGAAGCTGCAGAATATAAAGCTGGCTAATATTACAAAACTAAATAATATTGGTATTTAGTGCTTGATTCAACCATATAGTAGTATCTCAGTTGGGTTTATGAGTCGCGGTGAAAACAGTTGCATTTAAGTAATGGTTCTTGTTTGCAAATTGCAGGAGATGAAAGAAGATTATCTCTTTGAATTGGAAAGTGGCAGTCCGTTCCAGAAAGCAAAATTGACTGTTTTCCAAAACGTGGGAAATCCTCTATACTATGGGAGAATGCAGACTTACAAGAGTGATGAAGAGAATGACAACCGCTTATCACCATCTCAGTGAGTTGTACAGCCAGTATTTAGAGTGCTCAGAATACTGTGAAAACATTATGATTACAGGTTTTAAAGGCCTAGAGGAATAGAACGGCTCTTGCATGATAACTGATTATTTGTGAAGCTATATGGGCAGAGAACTAGCAAGTTATTGCTTAAATAGTTGAATGGAAAAAAAATATTTAAATCTGATTTAGCAGGCTAAATGCAATTTAATTAATTTAATTGTTTTTGTTTTCCCTTTTTTTCCCCCCCTAAGATTTCTGATCGGATCCAAGATTGACATAGACAGGTAAACACAGTTTACTTTGGAAATATACTATATTCATATTAGTATACAAACAACAATTGTTAAACGGTGAAATTACATTTTGAAATTAACAAGCCCCTGTAATGTTTCTATGGCCTGTAAGTGGAACACACGGGGATCTGCTGCATTAGTTACTTCCTAATTTCCTAATGTATGCGTACGTGATCTACCCTGATCATAAACTTTGTGTGACTGTATGTGTGAACTGTAAAGCGCTGTGTATGTATGCTAATGCTACTTAAATAAAAATGTACATACATGCAACCCACCCTCAATGGGGATATGCCTTGGGAATGTATAAATGCTGGCTCCCAATTCATATGTGTGTGATTAAATATCTCCCTTTCTTTCTTAGTAAATGGCTACTGATGTGTAGTCGTGAATAAGCTAGGTTTAACTGCCCCTTGAAACCAAATACCACTAGGAGTTTCCATCAAATTGCCACAAAAAAAGTCTGCAAAAAATGGTCACCAATAGACTGGACACATCAGGGCAAGGTAACATGGTGTAGATGGATACAGCAGACAGAACCCGAGCCTGTTAGGGAAGTGTTGGGTAGGAAACCAAGACAAAAAGGCCTCTAATAATAATAAAATTGCCCACTATGAATGATAAGGTTTTATTAGTTATTAACGTTTCCCCGTTGGCTCAAATATGTGTTGTACATAAACCTCTGTATTTTTATTATCCTGACAGGGTGGTCAGTCAGTACCATGATGTGTTTGAGAATGAAGCCAAAACTTTTGTAAAGATGACTCACAATGTAGGAGGCACGGTCAGTCATAGCCAGCTTTCTCCAGCAAGTGAAATAGAGGTAAGTGGGATCATTTCTAGCATTGTTTCCATTCTACTTTGTTGCAACACTAACCACTATTTATTAATATTACTTCTAACATAAATGCATGTGCATGGCTGCATGTTTCATATAGTTTCAAATCCATACAACCATCTTTGTATTTTCAGCTACTTTTATTTTACGTTAGCATTTTTATGATGGTTTTATCAAATGGATGCATATGCATCATGAGCTCTCCATTCGCAGGAAGCATCCTAGCAGATTTGCAAATGTTTCATTCTAAAAGGCAGTAACAGGGCCGGACTGGGAATGAAAAGCAGCCCTGGAAGTATTTGGACACCAGCCCTATGTATTGTATCGCGTGGTTGAGCTCTTGAGCCACGCTGTTTACCATCCAAAAAGCTATAAATCATTCTTTTTAAAACTATATTACATTGTTCCTTTACGATAACAGAATACCACATTAAATTCCCAGAAACTAAAAGTGTTAAAAGGCCAAGTAAGTACCTGGGAATGGACAGAATCTTAACTCCTCGGCATCCATGTGTACTGGATAAAGATGACATCAGAGCTCGGCAGATGTATGAAATAGAATCCTATGTGATAGGATGTGAGGGAGTACATCAGTACACCAAAAAAGATACACCTGAAGCCACAATTTAATGCCACTAATCCTTTTTAATAAAATATGCTGATTGAAATAGAGTAAATAGCACGATACCTTTACTTTTCCTCTCGCCGATTTCTGGGCCTAGAAAGTTTTGTCCTCTGAAGTGACTACAAATTCAGGAGGGTGTTTTGTCTCTGGATAAAATTAAATAGTTACATTTATTCCTACAGAAAGTAAAGTGCCAGGAAACAGATGACCAAACACACACACACCAGGACGGGCTCTGTCACATACACACCCAAACACACACCAGGACAAGCTCTGCCACACTGATACCCAAACACACACACACACCAGGACAGGCTCTGCCACACCGACACCCAGACACATACACCAGGACAGGCCCTGCAACACTGAAGCATAAAAAATATATTTTCTACACTGCTTTGTCATTAACTGTGTCCCTTTTGTATTTTTGCCCCCTTTGTGCATTAATGCCTCCACACATCTTGTATATTGATTTATGTAATGCTCAGCCAACCCCCTCCCTTGTATATTGATGCTCTTTTTGTATTGGTTAATGTGATGCCCAACTACCCTCTTGTCTATTGATGTCCCCACTGCCATGTGTATTACACCCAGCCCCCCTGTTTATATTGATTTTGTAATAAACCCCCTCTTCCCCTCCCTTGGATATGGCGCTGCTTTTCTATAACCCCTATTTTTTTGGTAATACTTACATTTTTGTGGTGGTGTTATCCTGCTGTCCTTCGAAGTGACGATCCTC
This sequence comes from Spea multiplicata, assembly GCA_009364415.1. Classification (NCBI taxonomy): domain Eukaryota; kingdom Metazoa; phylum Chordata; class Amphibia; order Anura; family Pelobatidae; genus Spea; species Spea multiplicata. The sequence goes on along the minus strand of VKOC01000002.1, from coordinate 43,484,382 downwards.
TCCCTCTCAGGAGGAACTTTTCTGTGAGCCCCCTTGAACGTCACATCATAAAAGGGGTGGGATGAAGAGCTGAGGCACTGCTGACACTGGGTGGCATGGTGTGTACACGCCGGCCGCTTTAACTTCATTAGGCGGCCGGTGGAGGAGGTCTTACAGCTGCACGACGGCTGCTTTGAACTTTGCGGCCGCTTTGAATGTTGGTCCGCCGGCCCACCAGGAAATTTCCCAGTTTCCTGGTGGGCCAGTTCGGCCCTGCTCAGTAAAGGAAATTGATGGTGACTTTGTTAAATATAATGTATCAATGCATGTAAAATTAAATGTTATATACAATATTAGGTGCTTGTATTAAAAATACAATTTTCCATACCTATGCCCTATCCACTGTAGATCCAGAGTCCAGTGGCCCTGGAGGCACAACATTTATTTGTGTTTACTGAGTTAAAGGGTTTTTTTTTTTTTTTGCATCGTTGTGTTTTTTTATTGAGTCGTTGGATTACTGATGTGTAAGTATTTTTTTTTTTCCTTCTTTCTTTCCCCTAAAGTCTGACAGTATCTCGGGGTCAATACAATCTTCTGTACTGGGCAAAGGTGTCAAGCACCGACCACCACCCATTAAACTTCCTGCAACCTCTGGAAACAGTTCAACAGGTAACCTCATACTGAAGTTTATAAACAGTAATATGGTACAGAAATCTGTCTTCTGTCGCTTTATTAAGGAACATGTCCCTTGAAGTATACTGCACGTTTTTCCAACACCTGTGAGAAGCAGCAAAGATTTACTTGTGATAAAATGGAGTCTATGCAAAATGTAATCAAATTTACCTTAAGAAAAAAGTGTGTGTATGTGTATATATTATACACAGCTTTAGATATTTTTGATCATTTCAACTAAAATATATATACATGCACACACAAATAGGTACTATACACTGATCAGCCATAACATTATGACCACTGACAAGTGAAGAGAATGACGCTGATATCATGGCACCTGTCAGCGGGTGGGATATATTGGGCAGCAAGTGAACATTTCATGTGTTAGAAGCAGGAAAACTGGGCAAGCGCAAGGATCTGAGCGACTTCGACAAGGGCCAAATTGTAATGGCTAAAAAACTGGTTCAGAGCATCTCAAAACTGCAGCTCTTGTTCCCGGTATGCAGTGGTCAGTACCTATCAAAAGTGGTCCAAGGTAGGAAAAGCGATGAACCTTCAACAGGGTTGTGGGTGGCCAAGGCTCATTGATGCAAATCCAACAGACGAGCGACTGTAGCTCAAATTGCTGGTTATGCTGGTTCTGATAAAAAGATGTCAGAACAGAAACAGAAAAGATGTCTGTCGCACCGCTTTCCACTGCTGAAAGAGCCTACAATCGGCTTGTGAGTTCAAGGTGTTGACTTGGCCTCCAAATTCTCCAGATCTCAATCCACTCGAGCATCTGTGGGATGTGCTGGATAAACAAGTCCAATCCATGGAGGCCCCACCTCGCAATTTACAGGACTTACAGACCAGGTCTAGTGGAGTCAATGCTGCGATGGGTCAGAGCTGTTTTGGCGGCAGAAGAGGGACCCCCATAATATTAAGCAGGTGGTCAGAATGTTATAGCTTTTCAGTGTATCTTTACATAGGGGTGTTTGCAATGCCTGTATTGCTTATTGGTGCTCTTTTAGCAATGCACTAAAGCATTACGACTTAAAAAAACGTATTCAGTGCAATTCATTATGCTCACAGATTTTTTTTTCCATTTTCCCTTTTCAGGTAATATTTTTAGTCCACAGCAAGCAAGTGGCCACCTCAAATCTACAACACCCCCGCCTTCTAAGCCACCCAGTATCTCTCGGAAACAATCTGCAGAGCATAATCAAATCAGCATGGTTTCCCCTGTTGCAATGTCACCTGCCGGCTCGTCACAAAGTGAGTCACGACCTAAATACTCCATTAAATCTCCATAGCCCTTTCGTGTAGCGGTCCTCAAGATTAATACCACCTTTGTAATGGAGCCAACCTGTACCCTTGTGCGCACCCCAGTGCGTGTATAGTTCTTGCACATTTTTAGAAAGGTCTTCTGTTAACTGTATGTATTTTATGTTTAATGTAATTTGTGTTGTTTTTTTTCTGTATATTTATGTATATGCAACCTTTGTGTGTACATATTAAAGTGGACCTGTCAGAAATAAACCTTAGGTCACTATCATAGGATATTATGATAACTGTATTGTATAATCTGTATGTAGCATATATCACTATCATTAGAACACAACCTATAGTATATAATCTATATGTAGCATATTGAGACTCTGAAGTTTTATGGATTATCATCCACGGAATTCATTGTAGAATTGCTGCTTTGGGAATACCAATGTAATGCAACATAATAATACTTATGCAAAATTGTTATTAAAAAATAAATTAAAATAATAATTCAGGGCTTAAACATGTTTTATTGCATTCTGATGATTACTTGGTTCAGGTGACAGGTCTGCTTTAATTGTGTTTAACACTAGTGCAATGATTAGAATTTATATTTAAAAAAAAAAAAAGCAAAAAACATATAAATGTGACAAACTGTGAAATAGACTTGGTTGCTCACATGTTTCAGAATGTATGCAGCAAGGATTTAATTTGTGAATGCATCGTTTACTAGTTACCCAACAGGTGCAATATATTATCCGACAACGTTTCAACCACATTATAATATGCTTTTATAGTTTATCATGGCCCCTGGGGCATTATTATGAGTGCATGATGGATTCAGGATATACACAATGTCCAAAAGTCGTTGCAGTTTTAAACACTTCTTTTTGCGTTGAAGCCTGCCAAGCATTGTGCTGCTGTGCGTTGTGGGCAACTGTGGCTTTAAGCAGGTTAGGAGTGAATATTTGTGGCTGCGTACATGGCTTTTGTTTTGTGGATTTTTTTTTTTTATTATTTTTTTTTAAGTTGCATGCAGTGTGAAATGATTTGGTAAAAACATGTATTAAAAAATGAATGCAAATGACTAATCTTGGGTTTTAAAGAAAAAAAACAAAAAACGTGTGCTTCCAGCTTATGGCTCAATACAGACGTAACATTATATTTATCTGATTTGTTTTTGCCATTAAATGGGTTTGAAGCATTTGCGAACTGTTAATAAGTGGTTTTCTTTTCGTCTTTTCGTTCTGGTTTGGTTGTTTACACTCGCAAGTTCATATCTGTGCTCCTTCTGTTAAGTCCAATACAAAATAGCACCTTCATCATAGAGCTTCAGTGTTGATATTAGTATTATTTTTGTTTTTAGATTAAGATGGTGGGTATTTTTTTTTTAAAATAGTTTTTAACGCTTTTTGTACTAGCACTTTTTTATTTTTCTCAATGAGCAGGATCTGGAACTCCCAAACCATCTACTCCTACACCAACCAACACCCCATCATCGACACCGCAACCACCTGATGCTCTGTATTCAACTCCTCTCACCCCTTCTGCCACCCCCACACCCCAAGACCCAAGTTATAATTCCCAACCTGCTTTGTTAACACAGTTTGCTCAGCAGCAAATGTCTTTGGGTCAGGGATTACCTGTTATGACCATTCCACTGTCCACCATGGTCACCACTATCACCACAGGAACCTCCTCCACTCAAGTCATGACTAACCCTGCTGGACTTAACTTCATCAATGTAGTGGGCTCTGTGTGGTAAGTCCTCTGCCTTCTGGTAGCTTTAGTTTAGTCTCTTATTACTATTTTACCAAACATTTTATACATTGCCTTATAATCTAGAGTTTTTAAAGTGGCAATTTCTAAAAAGCCAGTTTGAGCTGATGTGAATTTTTAACATTATCACACACTTTTGAAGAGTTTCAGAACGTACAGTGAAAATGCCATCATCCTTCGTGAACACTTTTTGCAGGGCTGACTACTTTATTTCACAGAGGTACCTCCAAGTTTGTATAAGCATACTTTTTACATGGTATTAGCTTAAATACTAAAGTGTCTAGTTAGAAAATACAATGATAGTTTCTAGGATAGAGGTAATCTCGGAGTATTTTGATGTGTTTTGTTTTTTTTCAGTCAGGAGACCCGGAAAAGAGACAAAGAATGTCTATAAGAGACAGTAGGGTAATTTGATTGGATAATCTCCCTGCAGTTTAGTATTCCTTGTCTCAGTTCCCCATGACCACAGCTAGGCCGGGCTTTAGGGGTATCCTGGTAGAGTGGAGAGTAAGCCATGACAGATCCTTCGGAGGTCAAGCCATAAACCAGTTAGGGATTTCTTAGGACATGGTTTAATATGATTGGTGTAAACCTGGACAACGTGCTTCCTAATTAAAAATGCAAACAAAAACTATTAATCACACTTTTCACAATTTGAATGTTTTAAGGCACATAATGACACATTTTATGTAGTGTTAAATAACTCTCCCTGTCAAATATTCACCAATAAACATCTCCTCGCCTGTCTCTTCTTGTCTTATTTCTCTGGTGTCACTCCTCTGGCTTTGTATAACCTTTTTGCAGTTTGACAAATCTCTCCTGTTTGCAACTTGCGTCTTTTCTTTATCCAGTTCTGGTGTTTCTTATTCCTCGTACTACTGTTCTGTACCATTAATTTATGTCTTCCCTCTGTATAATCTTCTGAGGTTGGATCCCTTAGCTAACGTAATAAAGTTCTCAAGACACTTTCTGCTTCCCCATTGAAAGAATTGCGAAATACGATATCATGTAATATTTCACTTGTGCAGGGGTGATTTGATATTATGTTTTTTAAGATTAATTTTGTTTCTAGTGTCTGGAGGTACTTTTATACATTCAGACATTACTAAACATATCTTAAAATAGTTTGGCCTGAACAGTAATGCAGAGTTATCCAGTAACCGTATGTAATTTTATATGGTGATGTCTACGTAGTTTCATAAAAATACCCAACAGTGTGTTTTTGAAGCTTTAAGATGGATATTGCTATATATTGGTCCCAGAAGAAGTCGTTTTCAGGTCTTCTCTGAGGCCTTGAAAGCCAGTGCCACTCTACCTTTTGCTCTCTGGGCTTTGATCCACTGAAACATATAAGAACCTTATGGGAAGTAGAATTGGGGGGGGGGGGATCTGTGTAAGCCGTTCTAGACCAGACAGCATTTATTGTTTGTTTATGACTGTGCCTGGGTTTAATGAATTGTAAGACAGGTAACATTTTTTGATAGTTTTGCAGCAATCTTCCATGGCTCTAATCCGACTTAAATCCATGTACTGAGCTCTGAGTTATAACTATATAATCGGCTACAATGTGCTTCATTTAATTTTTTTTTATTCTGTACATATTAAAAATAAAAATGTACTGCAGTGGATGTTGACAAACAAGGATCAAGTTCAAATAGTATCTCGTATAGCTTTGCCTCTTGCCAATGAGTAATGATGTGCACTACTGCACACCTCCCATTCTACCAGGTTGGTTACATGTTCTGCAGCTATTAATGTATTCTCTTTCCTGTCCACAGTGGCCCACAGACATTGATGAGTGGCTCAAATACCATGCTGGGGTGTAATACTGGTGCCATAACCCCCACAGGCATTAATCTGAGTGGCATTTTACCATCAGGAGGCCTGGTGCCGGGTTCACTGCCGGCTGCCATGCAGTCTGCCTCTCAGGCAGGTTAGTACGACTCGTTTGCTGATCGGGCTTTGGTGATTTACTTTAAAAAATAACAAAAAAGCTGATAAATTGTGGATGCGATACTTGGTAAAACTTTTAAATTACTGCATTCTAAGGTCATTTTTTTCAATGCTCTTTATAACATTTTTAGAAAAAAGAACCTGCAGAAACATATCCCCAAAGTTATTCCTTATAAATATGTGCAAAAAAAAAATGGGACACTAGCTCAGTCAAGAATGGACCTTAATATGGCTGCTTATACTTTTAAGTAGCTTTCTCTGCGGTGAGTCCTCAGTCTGGATTGTCTGAATTAGGTCACTTGAGGCATCGGAGGGGAAGAATCTCTCGAGGAGACACAGTATACCCAAAGGGATACCAACCACATCTCTCCGACGATGCTCAGGAGAAGCCGTAACGTATGTTTGACGGTTCCCCTGGGCAAAGGAAGTTTTCTTTTACGTTTTTGTTCTATGCTGTGGGTTTGTCTGATTTCCTGATAGAGATTCTTCCTCTGTAATGGCACAAGTGACCTGAAATCTGAGGTTACCTACTTTAGGACAGGCTATTTTATCTTTGTCCATTCTCAGCCGAGCCAGTCCCAGCACAGGTGGAAGATCAACTTTTTCCACTTTGGGTATTTATTATACCTGTGTGTTTATTAGTTTTCTTATTACATTTGTTACTGTGACAAATATGTAAGCTGTACACGTGGTACAGATACAATTGAAAAAAAACCCCAATGCGATAAATCCTTGATTTATAAGCTCCTTGTCGACTCATTTTTTTTTTTATCATACATAACTCAGATGGTAATATTCTATATAATAGATATAATTTGTAGTCCTTGATTTTTAATGGTCAGTCCTATAGGTTCCCCTCATTCTTGTAAGAAATATATAACAGTTTTGGGTTTTAAAATAGAATTCTCTTCAACAGGTGGCCCATTTGGTTTAAAAAATACACCAGGGTTGAGGCCATTAAATCTGCTACAGGTAATTATCACTTGTTTTTTTTAACAAAATAAACAATATGGATCCATTGGAAAGAGTGTGTAGTATATTACTATTCATGGGTTTTAAATAAAAACGTTAAGAGAAGCTCAAATAAGAAGGTCAAATGTATATCTTGTCACCAAAAGGAGCCCTGCAACAGAAGAGCGGCGGCACAAGGGGGAAAAAAAAGTTTGAAATTAAAAAATCAAAGCTGGAGTTTGTTTGGATTGATGTTTGTAGCCATTTAGAAGACGGGTAGAACTTCACTGACTGTGACTGTGGTAGAGTAAACTACCAACCCATGTTCGCTATTATTATCATTATTATCTTTCATTTATATGGCGCCAACAATTTACACAGCGCTTTCTATAAAACAGAGCAATCAAACTAAAAGTTCCTTAATTGTTTGCAAGTACATTTGAACTTCTCTAAACGAGAGCTTGTCATATAAGCTTCAACCTAAACTAAAACATTAGTGTATCTTTAATGCTTCAAGCTACGGTTGATCTATTTCCGTAGATAATGTTCAATTAAAAACACATGGCTCATTCTATTTCGGACACTTCTGTTATCTGATGGGTGAAAGTGATGTCCTGATGTAACATAACTATATAGTTTTTATCACATGTACTTTTTAGGTCCCGAACGTTTAGCTGGATTCCAAAGTAGTCTTCATAAAGGGATGACGGGAGGTGACCTTAAAAGATGCATTTAATTTGTAGGCTATGCTGGTTTTTGGATATCAAGGCTAAATAAAAATGCCGATTAATTAAAAAAAAAAAAGAGAGAGAGAAAACATTAAGATAAGACAAAAACACAATAGTTGGATTTAATTGTGGGTTTTATTTAAGGTGTGAGAGTTGAATGCACTCATGGGTTGGAGTTCATTCTTGACAATCTGGTTAAGTAAAGGGAATAAGATGTCCTGGACAATGTTAATACTGATGGCAGACTCCGCCGCATTGCACGTTTCTGAAACTGAGTGTCCTCTTTAAAACAGCTTCCCGGGGCCTCGCTCATATTCAACCCAATGCATCAACAGCCACAGCTGTCTCACTTTTCACCTCAACAGTCTCAGCAAGCAGCATCTTCTAGTCCTCAGCAGCAGGGTGATCAGTTGAGCCTCATACCAGCGGTAAGAGATTCACAGGGGAAGCCCGACACATTCACTACTTTTTTTTTTATGAAAATGAACCTAATCTTTACATTCTTTGTTACTGACCATTGTATGGTTGCACACAGCCCAAAGAAACGCACTTCCACTGAAAACCGAATCATTATGACAGCTAAATTAAAAGCAGAATTCTGTCATTCGGGGTATGTTTGTAAAAAGGAATGAATTCTAATTAATTTTTGTAGAACTGAATGCACTTCTGGTATGTGTTATTTAAGCAACCGTTCCAGGCCGTGTGTGCGTGTGTACCCACCAGGGAATAATCCATTTTTGAAATATCGAATTAAGGTGAATTGTAGTTTAATTGCTAACACATGGACGGTAGATTAATCACTGTTATTATTGAGCTGCGTGTCCTGATACATACATGTAGCCAATGTATTTAAATAATCTGCCTTTACCTATCTTGTTTTTATTTTTAATAACCTTGAGATTGCACTTTTTCTTTCATACGTTCATCCAAATCATTTAATTTTTCTACTTGTAGACAAAGACAGATTGTTGCTAAACGTGGAAACAATTAACAAAGATGGGTAGATTGACCATTACACCTACTTTATATATATATATACAGTGCTAATCCGTAATGGGACTCTGCAGAATCCCCCTCTCCATTTGTCGGTTTCCCTGCCCCCAGAATCCTATGTCTGTAGAAAAGACTGAACACAAAAAGCACATGCACACTATACTGTCTGCCAGCCGGGGGAGTCCGTGAGACTTTCCTGCCACTGATTGGCTGCTTCGGGTATGAAAACAGGGCCTCATAGGGAGGCAGCTGCAGCTCTGGACCTGTAGCTTCCCTTTATGAAGGTTAGTACTTCTCTCTCCTAATATTCACTTTTCCAAAACAAAGTAGCCAATCAGTGGCAGCGATGTGCTTCCAATGGGAGCACTTTCCATGCATGCACACGGGGGTCTGAATAGACCCCTGCCTGCAGCATTTACCGGACCAGCACTTGCGCTTACTGCAGGTAAGTATGTCATGGAAAACCTGCCTGGAAAATTGCCGGAGATGGAGATAGGGGCAAATGCATATTATGCAGAATCCTCCTGTGCATTTGGGGGGGGGGCAATAAATCTATTGTTTATTTGTGGGACTGTATAGGACACCTTTTAACGTGCCTATATATAACGTGGTTCTTGAATATATAGGCATATTTTAACATTTTATTTACACAGAACCCGTATTTTACACATAGCTTTACATAGTATCACAAACCACAACATAACATATAGAGAGGGCCCTTCTATTACACGGATACTCTACAGGGATAGGGGTAGAAGACGTGCAAACGTGTCAGCTAGGTATCAGTGAAACATAGGATGGACCTAAACAGCTTGCCTTTCATGTATTACAGGAAGACTAGATGGGCTGATAGGTTCTTATCGGCTGTTAAATTCTGTGTTACTACATTTGTATTATTACACTGGGCAAACTCTAAGTGATCTCAGTGAGTTAACCCGAAGTATAATCTGAATTGTACTCTTCATTTAACAATCTATGACTTGTGAATAAAAGGCAAGTGCTGATAATACAACGTGCATGAACATAGGAACTCACTACACACCATCGTACCTTAATGAAGTTCTTTCTTTCATTTTTCCCACTTGCCAGGGAATGGACCAAGGTGCTAGCAACCAAGATCAGACGTTATCTGCACAACAAGCCGCTGTTATTAACCTTACAGGAGTAGGGAGCTTTGTGCCACCACAAGCAGCTGGTATGTGTCTGCCTCCTATGTGTTTTCTTTCAGGTCATCTACTCAATGTATGAATCTTCACTGTCCAGGTTGTGCAGCAAAAATGAACCCTCTGGGGAGCAGTGGTGTATTTTAAAACAATTGGTTTGTCACCCACCTCTTTCTACTCCCTATCACTAACGTATAATCTCCAGAAGGAACCTTACATACTTGTGGCTAAAAACAAAGAATGCTGAAAAAATTCCAACGGACATAGATGCTCTCTGCTTGCCACAGAATGAGAAACACACGCTGTGACCTCCAGCCCGGAGAGGTCAAAGATACACTTTAAGGATATGGGAAAGTCAGCCGGGATAAGTAATGCATCCTGTCCACAATACGGAAATTACAAGGGCTGTAATTTTATTACCGGCTTCCAAATGTCTAAACAAGTTGGTGTCTCAGTTTGACATCAAATTAAGTATATAGAGCTTTGCAGAATTTAATAAAAGGTTTGTATTTAGAGATTTTGCTTTGTCCACTCTCCCTATATTAAAAATATTAATGTTGAATGTCCAGATCCTGGCTAGATGATTTAGTTGATCGTGGTTTTCTAGCAGTCTGGTTTTAGGTCATGCGGTGAACATTTTGTGGTGCCGTAGCAGCAGAAAAGGACTCTTGAGGATGTGTGTTTTTGAGGGAGGAATAAAATTATAGAATAATTTTAGATACTCTGTATCTTTTACTTAGGTGGAACCAGATCATTGAACTAATTTTGCAATAAACACACTCTACTTACGTCTCATATAGGTCTCTTAAAGCTGTTGGACCCCGGTTCTAGACCCTTCATCTTTCTTTTCACGACTTCTATTTTCCCCTTCTCCTCTCTGTAGTTCTATCAAAGCTCGGCTCTGCTGTGAACAGACCCGGGCCAAACGTTCCTCTACAGAAACATCAGCTCTCTTCTGTCTCACAACAGCAACACCAGGCCTTACAGCGGCAACAGAGACAAGTAATCCAGCAACTTCCCAAAGTCTCGCTCTAGCCGAAGCCGGAAACAAAATAACTAGGATTTACATTCTAGATGTAAAATAGTTTTTGTTTCAAAGTTCCATTGCTTGTTATACTTGTTCAAAGAAAAGTAAAGCATATGAGCTACAGTATAATCAAGCAATCAGAACAAAGTGCTATTCTGGAAGTTGTTGAGTAATTTTACAATGCATGCGCTGACATCTCAGAGTGAAACATAATTAGAGGTTCGCAATTTTTTCCTGGACTGGGAGTTGTTAATCTGAAGTCGTAAGGCTGCCAATCTCTTATAACCATTGTAAGAGTTAAAGAATTGCCCAAAGGCCTGTAAAATGACCCCCTCTTGACCCACATTGTAGTTTATAAATACTGCATGTTTAAAAGGATGACACTGAGAGAGAAGCTTTTCTATTTGAAGTTGCTGATTTACTGTGGTTACTAGGCCAGCTTTAATATCCTAGGACTGTAATAACTTGGCATGCCTTGGCCCTACCGATGCTGCATGGCGCCCATGAGCAGGCTGGACTTATGCCCCCATTAGAAAAGTCAAGAGCGTTGATTAGGAATAAACATACCGCTTAAAAACGGATGGGACGGAAAGCATGGCTGGCTGATCTTTGCCTTCTTGCTAAGGAGCCAAGTTTTAATCTTTTTTTACAAGTTGCATTCCATCAGCAGTTGTAAGCAGCAGTGTGTGGTCTAAAGTATAGCCTTTACTGAAAATATTAAAAAAATCAATCTGGTTTCTATCAGTGGAACCAAAGTTCTTGTAAAACATTAATGGCTGTTTAAGCGCCTCTCCTTTTGCCGCGTGTGGCACCCGCACAAACTGATGCTCTATACTTGTAGCTAGGACCGGATTCTCCGCAAATGTCTCTGCTTTAGCCGGTAGCCCGTTAAAACCGATTTGACACATGCTAAATAATAAACTGTTTCTCTATGTTTCTTTGGCAGTTGCGATTCTTGCGACATCAAATGCAGCAAATGGCTATGGCACCAGCCCAAGCGGTACCACCACTCCCCCGGGCTCATTCAGACAGTCCGTCAAGAAGTAGAAGGGGTAGCGCATCATCCGATCCGCAAGTCTGATGCCTGCTCTTCATTCAACCAGCAACCGCCTTCTAATTGTGTATATTAAAGGGCATAACTTATTACAGTAGTGAGACATGGCATCTAAAAAAGCTTTAGAACTAGAAGAGGAAAAACAAGGTATTAGGAGCCAAATGGTGAATGTGTTAAGAAGTCTCTTCCTTTAGAATATGGAATGTCCAACGGGGTGGAAAAAAATGACACTAGGGATAACTTTGTAAAGTGAATTGTTTTATTGAGTACAAAAATGTTCAGCCACTGTAACAAATACAACTTTTTACACGTTATTTTAAAATAATTAAGTCTATTTTCCTGACTTAACGCTTTCTAGAACTTCATTCAGCAACGTTTGCACCTCTTTGTGTCTTGTGATGGATCGACTGACACAGTCCTGAAGCTTTTCTGCTGCAAGCGCACTTCCGCCTAATTAAAAGAAAGCACAAGTCAGACATAAGAGGTTCTTAGCAAAGGTTGGAAAAGCGGTCTTGTTACTATAGCAACCAAACGATCCAATCAGCAAGGACATCCCAATGATTACTATAGCGATAAGACCACTTTTCATACCAGAAGATATACAGTATATATATATAGTATTTTTTAATTGATCACATCATCAATGGGAGAAGATCAAAAGGTAACAGCGTGGCTTTAACATGTCCTCCAAAAATAAACGTTAGAACCTGCTGCACCTACAGAGTTACTAAATGCCAGAGATCTACTTTTTTTAGTGAGACAATAAATGGCTACATATTTTAGACCTTTCCTTTGATTTATTTATTTTGTTTATCCGTGCCCTGTTTGTCTGGGAGTTGACTAGCCTGGTATTATACAGTATTATAATTCTACAGTATTATATAACGTGACCAGTACTAAGACGCCGGTAACTTTTAGTTTCTCTTAAACATTAAAGGTGTGGTGTTTGTTGGAGTGTATTGGGTATGGTAAGTAAAAGGAAGCAGTCGGGGTTTTTTTTTTTTAATATCATAAACTACCTGGTTTACGAATAGTGCACAGTCTCTCATCTTCATCTGTCACAACAGTTAACAGCCCGGTGGCCAAGTTCTCCTCGTCCCCGGTGGGATCCACTAGAAGAAATGTGCTACAACAGAAAAACATTCATCTAATTTAACATTGTCCTTTGATCTCTGAAAAGCGATACATTTGTTCCCCCCAACCAACAAACCAACTTTCATTTCCACATCATAGAATCTTATTCCTTTTGTTTATGTTGTGCTGTCAAACTCTAGAAAAGGTACACAAAGAACTTAACAGGAACTCTTGATGAACTGGATGCAACAACAACAACCTGTAGACTAACTTTCAGCTTTGTGTTGGTGCCATCTATGTAGCCGAGTTTGCATTGATTATTGGACATTCACCAACATGAAGGTGGTCCAGGTAAGTCTGCTGACTTTTTAAGTAGTCACGCCCTATTTTGTTACGATAACATATCACGGTTTTCAAGACATGACGCAGACCTTGCAAACCAGCCGATGAGGACCACAAAGGATGGAAATATGTTAAAAGAATAAACTACACCAGGGTCTGTCGCCATCTATTAGGTCTCCTGCTAATGGTCACATGACACAAGGGTTCTTCAGTATCTTGCTGTGAGTAATCGGGGTATGTGGACGTAGTAACAGAGGGCATTAATAGTGCTACTTCTATTTATGTTTTAAGAAAACCAGATCTCAACACACAAAAAGCATCAAGCGCCTGCGGAACTCAAAGATGCTGAATCGCGTATTTGTGGTTTTTATACCGCGATACCAAGATTTCCAGTATTACGTTGTGCCGATCATTTCAAAATAAAATAACTTTTTTTGTATTTGTCAATCTACCTAGATACATTACAGAAAACAAAAACTACAGCCATGCTTCTTCCCAGAATATATTTCTCGTACCCTTGGAATATCATATTATATAAATACACATGCCTGTGTCACGGTTATTTCAGACAGCTGTGTATATTTTAAGCACAGGTTAATTTTGCCCCCAAAAAAATAAATGAAAGATGAATATTTCTATCAATGTATAAACATCAAAATAAATCGCTGGATACATTTGAGAGGCATCCTTTATCATAATACTTACTCATCAAATACAGCAAATGACGTAGCAATTGGATGCTTTAGGATTTTTAATGCACTTTTTGTATTAAAATCAACTTCTGGTAAATCAGTTTCTTCATTAAATTTAACAGATGGCAAACGTACTGTGAAGAGAAATCAGCAATAGTTTATCTGCAGAAATGGACTGAACGATCAATGCTAAAAAGAGGGTGGTCAAGGGTTCTAGGAAATGAATCGTTCCTGAGAAGGTGATAATTTGTGTCTTGTGTTATGGAAACTTACCATTTTTTAAAGCTGCCACCAATGCACAAGTGCAGGCATCAAGAAGATTTCCATCATAGTCCAGACACATCAGGTCACAGTACAAAACCCACACAAACTAGGAAAAGGTTATTTTTGGGTTAATATCAGAAAGATTTTATTATTGTGATTGTTTTCTCTATAACCAAAATAGGAAATAAACTATTACATCTTAAGGATATATACACATGAAATGCGTTACATGTTTAGATGACCACTCTAGGCAGAGATAAGGACTCCAGATAGGTTACTTTTAACTCCTACCCTACTGTATTCAAGGCTCTCATTTCCCTGCTACTTTATACATAACTATACACACACGCCTCCCAACAGTCCCAGTTTTTGCCGCACAGTCCCAGGTAGCTGACCCACAGTTTTGCAGGCAGTAGAGAGATCCTCTTGACTGCTCCTGGGAGGTGAAAGTCGCCGTATCCACTTCAGCTCGGAATTTGCCTCCTTGTGACACTAGCGTCATGAAGTGGTTAAGGTGGGCAGGTGGTCTCGCCAACTTCCAATTTGGTTACTCTGGGGCCGACGCCACCCCTTGCACCACCCTCCAGCACAGGCGTTGGGCACGTTTTGGACAGCGGAGACGTTGGGGATATGTATACAAAGCTTTATATGCAATGGTCGTGTTACACTTCTATTCGGTTATTTTAATTCTGCGTGTGTGTGCTTAATAATGAAATACGGGTTGCTGTAAATCACCCAAACTACCTAAAACTACTCAAACATCTCATCCATACCTTTCCATTTGCGATGCATAAGTCTTCTTTCTGTATCATCTGTGAACTGAACAAAACACCCACTGCGTCAGAAAGCCGACGTCAGGCTGCAGGACAAGCTATAAAGAGGTTTTTCATCTTACTTGTCAATAACGTCAGCGATGAACTGACTGGCCACTTGGGCTTCTTCTCCAGGAGGTCCAGGGCGGAAACGTGGAGAGCACAAAGGTGAAAGGTCCACGTTGGGAACTGATACAGAAGAAACAGTTTTATCCTACATGAGGATTGTTACATAGGCCGAGACGCAGACCGTCACAGCTAAGTACACAGGTCAGCATTTGTCAAGACTAAATTCCCTTTAGAATTTCATATTCCACAAAAAAATCTGAGGTTCAGGCATGGCTTCGGTCCGTTAGATTTCAAACACCACAATAGCGTTTTATGTCTACCACTCTTGGCTCTTTGACATGACTGCTCCTTCAACATACAACAGAAAATGTGCCACGTGCCAATTAATAGTATTACTTTATACTAGGAAATGCTCATTTCCGTACATCAAAAAGAAAGAAAATACATAAAAATACTGGTTAATCTTAATTTGTTATTGAAATGTTTCATCTAAAACCCAGAGTTAAGCTTGCCTTTCAAAACAGCGTTATTATTATTTGAAGGATAAACCAGATTATGCGTGCACTGCCTTTATGGTCAGGATTAGATGAAAGTACTACTGGAACTGAATAGAATGTTCTGCTCGTTCAGGATGAAAAAGAACTCTGTGTCTCAGGTGACGAAACGGAAGAAAATGCCAACTTTGCCTCTACACCATGGATCCCACCATCAATGGATGACAGATGCAAAGAACATCCAACATTTTATGAGGATATTTAAAAATAGCAATGTTTCCAAACCAGTTGGCAAATCACATATCGTATCCCATTTCAGTCTTTGGTTGTGAATGCAATGCTGGGAGAAAATAATTGTGTGGCTACAAGGAAAGAGCACAAAAAGCTCAACTATAAACTCACCGATATAGCCCTTATTAGGAGCATCCGCTGTGGGAGCAGCAAATTCCTGCAATATTAACGAAAGAACAAAACAATCGGCTGAAATACCAATAACTCTACATTGGGGAGAATTTTATACACTGGCAAAAAATACAGCAAATATAATAACAGCTT
>VKOC01000002.1:43446440-43459981 GCA_009364415.1 Spea multiplicata | reverse complement strand
CAGGGCCGGACTGGCCCACCGGGATACGGGGAAATTTCCCGGTGGGCCAGAAGATCCGTGGGCTGGGCGGCCAGCAGACTAACCATGAAGACAGCCGCTGAGCGGCTGCACATGGCATTAAAGGCCTCCCTCGGAGCCAGGGGCGGGCTGGGCAGTGGGGCAAT
Source organism: Spea multiplicata (assembly GCA_009364415.1). Taxonomy (NCBI): domain Eukaryota; kingdom Metazoa; phylum Chordata; class Amphibia; order Anura; family Pelobatidae; genus Spea; species Spea multiplicata. Next base: position 43,459,817 of record VKOC01000002.1, on the reverse strand, counting down.
TGCCCCCCAGGCTGCCCGAAATCTAATCAAAGCGGCCGGCCTGCATCAGCACCCAGCAGCCGTGTGCCATGGCCGTCTAGTGATGGGAGCAGTGTGAGGGGTGAAAGCTCCGCCCCCTCGCACGGACCTTTCACCCCTCACGCAGCTCCCATCACTATGCAGCCATCAGACTGCTGGGAAGGTAATCTAACCGGCCGGTGCGTGCTGATGCCGCCGGCCGGCTCTACTTTAATGCTTTTTTTTTTTACTTTATATGGCAAGCCGATCCAGCTTACCAGCACGCACCGGCCGGTTAGATTACCTTCCCAGCAGTCTGATGGCTGCATAGTGATGGGAGCAGCCTGAGGGGTGGAAGCTCCGCCCCCTCGCACTCAGACTGCTGCAGCACCGGATGTCAGGTCAGTGGCATCCTGTCAGCATAGAGAAGAACCAGGAAGTCAAGAGAAGTAGAAGGTGAGTAAACCAATGTATTTTTTGTACTGTATAATGTTTTTTTGTATTTTTTAAAAACAAAAAAAATCGGCATGTGTGTGTATGTAAGTGTGTCCCCTCTATGCCACTCTGGCTCCAGAAATGCCTTATACCCCCCTATATGCCACTCTGTCCCATGATATGCCTTTTAACCCCCTATATGCCAGAGTTGCATATAGGGGTAAAAGGCATTTCTGGATGCAGAGTGACATATAGGGGGTCAAAAGGCATATCTGGAGGCAGAGTGGCATAAAGGGGGTTAAAAGGTATATCATGGGGCAGAGGAGCATATATGAGGGCATAATGCTTTTCTGGAGGCAGAGTGCCCCATGATATGCCTTTTAACCCCCTTCATGCCACTCTGCCTCCAGAAATGCCTTATGCCCCCTATATGCCACTCTGTCCCATGATATGCCTTTTAACCCCCTATATGGCAGAGTGGCATATAGGGGGTTATAAGGCATATCATGGGACAGAGTGGCATATAGGGGTATAAGGCATTTCTGGAGGCAGAGTGGCATATAGGGGGTTAGAAGGCATATCAGGAGGGCAGAGTGGCAAGCCTGGGGGCAGAGGTGCATAACTCGGGGGTAGGTTGTCAAATGAAAGGAAATAAAAACCAAACATGTCTCAATCATAGCTTTTATTAAATATGGAAAAAAATAGTCTACATGAATTAATAAAGAAATAAAAGTTTCTTACCAGAATATGGTGAAGAATCATGTGATCAGTGTTTTGTTCCACTGAATAAAATGGAACTCTTTCATCTAAAAATGTTCACAGTAGTAAATGTTTTGATCCCATTATGTGTAATGTATTTAATTTATTAGGGCCTTTTAACACTTTTGCTTTCTGGCATTTTAATACAAATAATGAGATAGAAAGAATGGCACATAGTGTGACTCCGGTATGTATAAGGGGTGCGTGTGGGTATAAGAGCGCGACCGTGAGATAAACTATATGGGGCTGGTCTCCAAATTTTTCCAGGGCTGCTTTTCAGTCCCAGTCCGGCCCTGGCCATGTACCTTCTTGCATTGTCTGCAACATCTTGCTCAGTAAAGGCCTTATGATAGGATAAGTGCTTGCTGAAGACAAATAGACCAAAATATCATGTTCTTCCATTTTTTGGAAACAAAGATCATTTTTTACCTGTCACCTTTGTTATTTTTGCGATTTTCATTATGAGATTGTAATAAAATCTATAGGTTATGAGCAGTAGATTTCATTACACTGAAAGAAACACACTAAATAACTTCATAATAAATATAATTTGTTTTAAACTAAACATATTCTTCTCAAAATGGAAGGTAAACTATCCAATTTATGCATATGGTTTTGAAATCCAAAGCTGTTTCACGTCTTTTACTCATCATGGTGAGAACACATAACATGCCTAGTGCTTTGACATCATTTGTTGGTTAGCCACATGTAATAATATCCAGAAACCTATGACTTAAACTACAATCATGTGTTGCTAAAGTGTAATTTCAGATATTTTGTAGTGAAACAATAATGTCTCGCAGCTAAGATTCACTAAGTGCTTTTGTCAGGTTTTACCGACGGACCCATTTTAGCTAATATATTAAAAACCTCTTGGCCAAGCTATGAATTGCCATGGAAAGTTAGTCTTTGGGCTATGCAGAGCTGTGTATTCATGGTTTACCACAATCAAACTAAAAGCAGAATAATACTTAGTCACAGCAAAGCAGATTTCATGGTAATTTAGGCATGAGAATTAGTCAATCAAAATAATGGAATCTCATTTTTTTTAAAAAAATATTAACTGGTCTTGACAAAAACATAAGAATTTTAGTTTGAATGAAAATTGTGGAGGAAGGAATGAATATGGCTGTAATTTGGACATAAGCAGTTTTTATATGGGTCAATGCAAATGTCTGCAGATGAAATGGTTTACATAGATTCAACAGTTCTTCCTAAGATTATTAAAATTCTGTGTTATATTAGTGATCTTAAAACACCCATATGTCATTATAAGTCGTTAATTCTCTGCGAGTATTGGTAGTTAATTGCATCATATGAGAAAATAATCAATGATGATGATATGTAAATCCTCTGAATTCCACTTTAGGTAGTTTGGTACTAATGTTCTTATTACATTACCATCTGCAACACTACTTCCAAAAACCAAACTGAAATGCAAGTAATGGTACTTAGTGCTAGAAATGCAGATTGGAAAGTCAATATTCAGTTTGGTTTCATAGTATACAGTTTATGTAGGGCTGGGTTAGCCTGGAATTAATTTATTTTAAACATTGAATAGATCTCAGCTGTATAATGGTTATTGATAAACTTTTTATTTTTTGGCAGCATTGCAAGTCATAGAAGCCCAAGTTAAAATTGGGTTTACATAGCTTATAAAAAAAATTTTTTGTGTTTGCCCAATGAGAGGTATCAGTTTCAAGCAAAAGGTTATTTTAAAACCGTTCACTTTACAACATTGTAACAAGATGAGCAATAGAAATCTTTTCATATGGTTTTCACCATTGAAGATTGGGAGAACTCTACCGGCATAAAACCCATAAGTAAGAAAGGATTCTTTTAGCTATCATAGTAAAAAGGTTTTAAAAACATATATAAAAACACATTTTCACATCCTACATTATTTTTTCCTTGACTGTTTGTATAAACTTATACACAGCATTAGGGGTTTAATCACTAGGCAATCTACAGATTCACTACCTTAGATTGTAATACATTCTCCATCTAAAAAGACCATATAGAATACTTTAATCCAGCAGATTAGCGGGTACTGACTCTCAAAATGTTATTTTGTAATCGTATATAAATCATTTATATATTGTATAATGGTTTCTGTATATCCTTACTCAAATTTTGTAAACATTACAAACATGTTAAATAAATAATGTAGAGATACCTCACTGTCTTGGCATTTAAAGGAGGGCTGCCAAACCCATTATGGGCATAAATCAGTAAATATAGTGGTTATTTCACTAGGAAAACAAACCTAATTACAAGTTTCATCAAGGTTTTTAAATAAAACATTTAAAAAAAATAGCTCAAAATTTTGTCAGCATTTCATTTCATCCAGCAATTTATAGCTTGCGCTGCTTCCTTTGGGAGCAATACATCACAAGAATATTACTGTGAATGTTTCCCTTGGCCATTCCGATGTCTTTGATGGCTGTCAAAATATCTCATTCTCTTGGGAACATTCATATAAACCTCTGAACTTAGCTAATCAATATTATATGAGCTTAACACTAACACAGGTGCAAACAGAACAAACAGCAAGCTATGTTATATTTTTCATTAATCATTGATCATTGGACATGTGACACTGCAGTAAGGGCTTTGCAATATATATCTAATATATATATATGTATATATATACATATATATAAAGCGCTGTATATAGCAAGTAATTAACTAAGGATCAAGATATAATCATACAGAGTAGTCACCTATGACTTTCCATTGATTTTATAAATATTGAAAAAAACACTAGGCATTTACATACATAAAAATAAAGGCAAAGCATTCTAAACTCGCAACAGATTGTTAAGCTAGGCCAAGTTCTACTTTGGTATCATTGATTACAATAATTAACATTAAAATAAAGATGATATAAAGGCACTTTACAAATTAAAAGAAAGAATTAAAAGTGAAATGATGCAGCATTTATGTAGTGCCTCTACCAAAAAACATAAATATAAAAAGAAAAAAAAAGTGTCCCAAAGACCCAAACACTAAGAATAGAATTTCTAAAAAGGCAGAATTTAAGGTAATTGTTAATTAGACTGTCAGCTTGAAAACATTCGCGTGATGATGGGAACACCTAGTTAGTACTCTAATGGATGATAAAAAATACAGCAGAATATTGGTAAGAGTGTTCACCTTGCAGTGCCATGAATCACAGCGACAATTATCTGTTGATTCTTCTTGTGGGACTATGAACCATAATTAACTAATCAAGCTGATCACGTTTGGGGATTCTGTCATATAGAGTTACTCTGACATTAATCGTGTGGACAACTCTTTTTGTCCTTTGAGTCTCTTTGGTGATTTACTTCATGACTCTTGATTTGTGAGGAAAAATTGTGATATTGATTGTGATATAATTATATCATACATGCTGTTTTTAAAACTTTTCTAAAACTTAAAAAAAAAATAAAAAAATCAATGTTTAAACCATCTGGAGCTGCAATTTAACTAAACCCCATTCTTCAAGTGGTCCAATATATTTAGTTAAGTCCCAATGTTAAAAATTGTTGATCTTTATTATTGTGTTTCAGGAAATGAGCTGACAAATTGTGGTTTTCATATTTACATATGCTTTCAACAGGCTTTTCGATTGTTACACATAGTGGTCTAACAATGCACCCTACAACCACAGGAACAGGTTTGGAAATAAATAATATTTTAATACGGCAGGAAACAATTTTGTAATTTTTCTTAGTTTTTAAGAATGTAAATATTAAAAGTTTTTAATAAATTTATATGGCAAATAAGTACTACATAAAAAAAAATATTTAGCAGAAGTTAATAAACACTAAATAATAAAACGTTGGGTTCTTTTTAATAAGGTTACTTAAAATTATCCTTAAATGTAGTGCATATCTAAGAACTTTTGTTATATCTGATATTAGCAAGCAAAGCAACATCTTCTTTTAAAATTTGGTTATGTTGAACTACATAAAATCTATAAAAGGAACCACTTGGGAGAAATCATCATCATTAAATGTTTGCTAGTAATCTAGTAGTGCCATCTTTTTTACTTCTATAAATGCAACTGGGCTTTATGGGCACTAACCGATTATCCTTAAAATGTTTTAATATTAGCACAGCTGTAAAAGAGCAATTGTTGTGGGTAATTATGTTTTAATCTTAATACTCAAAAACCTTTAATATGTACAGAATGTTCAATCTAGTGCAATCTGATCTGGCAGCAGAAGTATTTATCTAGGCCAACTTCAAATCTGATGTCACTAATTATTTAGTTACTCTTGTAGCAACCTAGTAGTATAATAGTTTGTAAATTAATGTTAGACTAATGCAGATTTTAGAGAATTAAGAAGTATAGCAAGAAGAGGAATGTGGTTGGTAGAGGAATGAAGAGGGTGGTAAAATGAAAAGGTGTATCAAATGAATGGAAAGAAGAAGCTTCTGAAAATGACAGTTCACAAATGAAAATCAAGTGGAAAATGGGCAAAGATAATGTAGAGAGTATGTGGGAACAATAGAAAATGAGGGGTGAAATTCAGAAAGTGAATGAGAAATGAAATGAGAAAACCAGATGGGGTTGGATGAACAACGAAAGAAGATGAGAGGACAATGAACAATAGAAAAGAAGAGAAATTGTTCTACTGAATTGAAAATTTGTTCTTGGTATCCAATGTAATAAAACAGAAATATCTTGTGTACTGTCCACTTTAAGGCTCGAAAGCCAGTCATTCTATGGTGGTTTATGATCTGTCTGTTATAAGAATACACAGTTGTAACTAATACCCATTACTGGAATAGCTATAAGAGATCAGAAATATTTATGTAAAAGAACTAGACAGGAAACATTAGCAATGTCCACAGCATTATATTTGATGCCTGTTTGTTTTTTTAAATTTAGTGTAGAATCAGCAATTGACTCTGACAAAAACCATAATTTACAATATGATGAGATATTTCTTTCCAATACTTATTTTACAAAATTCGGAAACCTTTATATAAATGGTTGTTTTAGCGTAACTAAGAGACAGACACAAGTACAGTGAGTAATGTACGCTTGCACCAGAAACCTGTTAAATCAATTATAGTATGTCTATGTAAATGTTACCAATAAGAGGTCTGATTTTATTTATTTTTTGATGGCAGCATAGCTTGCAAAAAGTCAAAAGTTAACCAACTTTAATAACACATAAAGGCCTATTGTCTTACTTACACTGTTCCCTTGGAAAAATGAAATTAAACAGAACGTTTTAAAGTAAAGTAGAAGATTGCAGCTAATATTGCCTTTGGAAATACTGAAACACAGAGATCCCCGGTGCAATGTTGGAATGAACACTACTGGTATTATGTCTGATGTGTGGTTAGTGAATGAACATTTCCATCTGACATAAATCTTGCCGTACCCAGTGCCAGCCAGTAATATTTTACTATGCACACTTTCTCCCCCCTAATCACCTTTACAGGTCACAGAACTTTGGCTAGAAGCTGAAGAATCGCTTGCTAGGAAATTTTCCTGGACAATTCCCAGACTGCTGTTTTAAAGCTTTGGCTGTTTTACTATGTTACACATTGCCAAATTTGGCTGTAACATTTATGACAGTCTTAAACATTTTAGAGGATAGTGCGATAATTTATTATAGCCAACATTTGGTGGTTTTTCCAAGTTATTTACAAATACTTGTATAGCGACAGTATAACATGTTATCAGGCTCCAGTTAAGTCATTAGATGACGGTGAGTTTGGTGGACAGAGTTTGTTCCCATCCAACTTTCAAGTGACACAGAGCGGGGGTGAATTGTGTGCTGGTATTCTAGATGTCTGGTGGCAGCAATGTATTTATCTTTGGTGCTGTGCTAGTCCTGGCCCAGAGTAGAACACCCACCCACCATTCTTACTGCTAAGCGCCAGGATATGGATATAATTCCATGCTCTGACTTTTAAGGACAAGCTGCGCCTGGGGACAGTGTGGTATGAAAGCTGTGTTATTTAGGCCTAGTCCTCTATGGTGTAAATGGACTGGTTGGAGAGATCAGAGATTTCCATTGAAACCAGGCCCTTGAGCTGTGACACAAAGGGGAGCCTGGTTGCCCAAAGAGGGTAACCTGTTTTGGTGAAGCCCCTAGACCTGCCACCCAAAGAAGCTTAAATCCCCTACAGTAAGGCCAGGACTGCCCTTCAGTCAAGGTATGTTTTAAGAAGTTCTCTAATGAAGCCACAAAAGTATCTAGGATGTTTCAGTATTACATTTCAAATAATTTTCTCATATTAATACTGCCCACCACTTTTGTGAACTCCTCGTTCATACAGGTTGTGGAAATTGTACTGTATAAACATTTTTTACATTATTTGAATTATTCGGCTTCATAATATATGTAGATACAGAGCTATTTCCAAACGTTAAAACAACTATATATAAGAGTAATCCATCTGTGTACATAATTCCAAATGTATGGGAAGCGCTTGTATAAATCAAATTTGTATAACCAAGCTAAGTTAACTGTGTTTGTATAAGAAATATAAACTTCTTAAACATAGAGTCAAATGGTTTTATTTTTTTTAAATCTGAATGTGTCATTTTCTCGAAGTTCTGCTTTAAAGGTAATAAAGACCTTGGAAGCTTTGTAATTGTTATGACTATACTTTCTTGATGCAAAGTAGCAGACATGTTTTCAAGTATTATTTTATACATAAAGGCACTGGGAGGTATCGTGAGGTTGGTTTTCTTAATACAATATATTACCATATAACTATGTAAATGGATAAGCACCTGAGAGATGTCAGTTACTAAGCCTACTGAGACATAGAACTTGGACTCATTAGCTTGCATCTTTATTATTGAAGTGGAGCTTCACCTAAAAGTGTGGTGGTGCCTAATATCTATTGTTTTGCGAAATTGACTTTTCTGTAATGAAGATTCCACCTGGTCACCATGTTCTTGAACCTCACTTATCCATCTGGAACAGCTCCTTTGCTGGGACTGAATTCTGGAATCGCCGCTTCAAGTGTTGGCCATTGTCAGATGCTCAAATGTCCTGATGCTTTCATCCGTTCTCATGTTCCAAGCTTTGCTTTACTCCCTGGTGCCTTTAGAAACATATGTTATGGTGCATCTGGGGTCCAAGAGGTCCTAGCTACATTTACTATGTTAAATAAAATGTTCACTTAGAAGCATTAACCGTTCTTATATAAATTGTAAAGGTTGTAGACAAATACGCAGTAATCTTATTAAAATAAAGAAAAAAATGGGTAAACAGTACAAAGACACAAAATGTGCAAAAATGATGATACATTTGTTAAATCTTGCATTTTGAAAATAATTGGCCACATTACTATTTATTACCTATTACCTATCTTAGTTTTTCTTTTTATGTGGTTATCTCATGTGACCATATCACATATATTTTCTCCTCATTTTTACTGTGGTGACCTGTGCACTCAGATTCATACAAATTTCAATGTTAACTAAATTTGGATATTTCGTCAATTCCTACAAATGTCTAAAACAACCCCAACAAAACCAATGAAGATGAAGCACAGAGCTCCACATTTTTGTATGAAAAACCTATCCAACCCCTCCTGGCCCTATGTGGAAAAGTATTTGCCCCTTACTAAATCAACCAACTAACCAAGTTTAATTGATAATTGGGTTCAGGTTCACTAGATGCTTCCAGGCATGATTGCTGCCAGTCCTGTTGAATCTAAACATAAATTAAAAAGAACTAGGCTAAAAAGTCCAGAGAAATTCAAAAAAATATAAGAATAATTGGGGACTACTCTGGCCTTGGTGTAGAGCTAATCTAAATTTTATTAAAGACAGGAGGTGAATATTTGCTTTGCTTTACTCCAAACCTCTAGCAGCAAAGAAACAGTTAAAACATAACACAAAAAATAACCAATCAGGAAACCTTATGGAGTCCATAAATCACTCCTCGGACCCTCCAACTTCCTCTTCTTTGGTATGCCGAACAAAAAGCACAGACACATCTTCAGGAAAGGAACCAGGACAGAGAACCATGGACCACAGAACACAAATCCTCAAAACGAACTGGAACACATCTGCAGCAGAATCAAACTGTGAATGAAGACAGAGAAAACATTGTGAAAGTAAACTATACATCAAGAAACGTCAATTAGACGTAAAAGACAAAAGCAGGAAAAAATACACCCAATGATAATATAAACTCTGAGGTATCACAGAGCAAGTGCGAGGACGGTAATAGAAATTATGAAAGGTAGACTCCCTAGACCAGTCCACCGCGGAAAGAATATCCCCAAGAGAACCTCCCAAATCAAATCCATTTAATCCACCTAGCCACTGTAGGGGAAGACAACGGTTTAAAAGGAGAAACATATGAAATAAATAAAGGCCAGGGCGACAAAGATCTCAGCGATAGTGGCAGATAAATAAGCCCGGACACACGCAGACACACAAAGACTGGGGCGTTTGGAGAAGTAGGGATAGACCACTGACAAAGAAAAACATTTGGTTCTACGATTTATAGAAACCGTAACTCCTTCAGGGCTGAAGGAAAAAGAATCTGAATTAAAAGCCCTAATGTCTGATACTCTGCGAAATGAGACCAGACAGAGAAGAGCCAGTTTGTCCACAAGCTGCCATAGAGACAACAGACGGCCAGGACTCCAAAAAACCCCCCCAAAAAAATAGTACGATAAGATTTTCCCAAGAAAAGAGATGAGCCAGGAAATTCAAAATCACCTCCACAGGTGCTCGTCTATTATTTTAAATACTGTTAGTCCAATAAAAAAGGTATTACAAGATCCTGCAACATACGGCTACCCCAAACTACAGACAGAAAGGAAAATAATCAGTGAGAGCAAATAGAGCATCTCACAGTCATGTGATAATATCTGCCAGTAAGAAGCTCTTTCTGCTTGAAAGGAGAAGCCAAGGTTTAGAGTTACTTTGGCAGGATCTCCCAACCAGCAGCTGCAGTCACAAGAGGAGAGCTACTCTGTTTAGGAAGATGATTGGACACAGGCCTTGATGAACCTTTGGAACACCACTGTGTAGGAGGCACATGTGGCACAGACAGGTTGTTTAGTAGGCAGATGTGGCCCTGTGGTTTCTAGTTACAAATCTGTGGTGTGTGGGCACACGAGCTCAACCACACAATGATATATATGAGCCTAGTATCCAAATACTTCCAGAGCTACTCTTCATTCATTCCTACCAGTGCTTGTCTGCCCATGGCCAGTGCTCTACTACTGTTGCTGCTGCTGTTCCTCTTTTACCACCCTTACTCTGGTGGACGGAATCTTTTTTTAAAACATATCTATAATATTGAGAAAAATCAGTCCTGCTCCAATTGGCTGCATGTGCCTATCATCTGCCAGCGCTTACCCAGGCACAGTACCCTACTACTACTGGTGCTACTTGTCTTCTTTAATCATCCTTAGTCTAGACTCTAGGTGAACATTTTTTTTAAACTTCTATAATGTTTGGCAAATTTAGTCCTGCTCTATGGGGCTGCATTAGCCTATCATCTGCCAGTGCTTACCTGCTCAGGCCCATTGCCCTACCGCTGCTCCTCTAATCAACTCTTAGTTTTTGTATATGAGGGATCTGCCTCAATGGCCTTCTTTTCTCTGGTGCAGCAATTATTTTCTTGTTTCTAATATGAGGGAGATTCAGTCTTTCTGCCAGTGCTTTCCCTGCGCTCTGTCTCTCCTCTGCAGCTCAACGTCGTTCCCTTGTTTCTAATTTTTGGGGAAAATTCAGTGTCCTGTAAGTGGGGCTGGATATGTGCCAGTGTTATCCTACTCCAAGTGCCCTGCTGCTACTGCTGTTGCCATATCACCTTCCTTACGTTGAGGAATCAATTAACTGGTCAATTATTTTTGGAGAAGTTGAGTCCCATAGCATGTTGTTCGATGGGTGTATCCATTGGTGTAGTGCTGCTGTTGCTTGTGGTCCTGCAGTGCAAAACCGAATGTGGATCTCTTCCTTAACCTTGGGATGGTGCTGTTGTGGGTGAAAGGTCCAGAAAGTGTCAGGGACTCCCCTTTAGGGTATGTGTCAGCACCATTTTGCACCACTAGATGTCACACTTGCAGTACACAAATGTTAAAAGAAGCAATTTCTTCGTATGTTATGCAGATGTTGGCATTAAAAAATCAGATATTAACATCAAAGAGATCACTAAAAGTTATGTTTAATCATTTTATTTGCGTGTTAGATTATTTACAAAAAGTGTAATTTCCTTTTAAAAACAAAGTTTGTTCTAATCAGTTTTGTGTTGAAGGGTAGAGCTCACATTAAAGATCTGCACATTCAGCTGCTTTCTTTTAAAAAATAAAATGTACGCATTATAGCAGCAGTGAAAAGCCTCAGTCCCTCAGGAGTACTATTAAAGGGACAAGAGGGTGACCACTGAAAAAGTTAGGGGCAAGTAACTCAAGTAATGTGCTGGGGGATCCTGACACAGTATCAGTGAGCCTTGCATTTTCCTTTTCAGCAAAGAGCCATGCATCTTCCCCTCTTACCTCTTTTGCCCCATTGCTATCCCCCCTTGTGACTTTGCAGGACAGTTTCAACCTACCAACTCCATTATAAACTCAAGTGAGCTTCTCCTGCGTGAAGACTGGTATATAATCATAACCAGTCATCATCACCACTAATTATTACTATTATGACTTTATTCTACCATTTTTAGATACTGGGGTGCTGATAGACTAAATTTTAATAGCCGAGCACATGAAATACATGATCTAGAAATACAAGTAAGCTCAAATGTCATGTCTATACTGTTAGATCACGTTCAAAGCATTTCTAATAGTGTTCTTCACCAGTCTGGTTTCTAATCAGCAATTATCATACTGTCATACTAATCAGTTTACTAGTTATTGAACACATTTGTGTTGGGACTCTTAAAGCTATCCAAACTATCGTCTTTAAGAAAACTTTAAGCATAGTGATGTTATTCTCTTCGTTGAAACTCTATAATCTGTGTAGTGAACAGTAACTTGGATCATGGTTTAAAAGGAAATATTTTTTTCATCTACCTGCGTATGTTTGGGAAAGGCATGTCTGCACAAGGACTGCAAGGGTTTTAATGCAGGTCAATTATGTTTTCTTGCCCTAAGGAACACTTTAAATATCGACATACACATTTTTTTTCATTTACTCTGAATAACTCTACACATTTGTAAATACCCTCTCATATGCTTGACATAACATCAATTTCATATGAATATCTTTGTTATTATGTGCAAAATCGAAAATAATAAACACATTTCCTATATCTATAAACAGTATCTACAATGAAAGTATTATTATTAATTAGTGTTGTAACTTATTACCTGTGTATAGGATGAAAATACAATGCTATGTATTATTAGTGCACCAAAGATCTAGTTCATGTTAATGTTTGGATTTATAAACAGACATAAGAAAAACATATCAGCTCATTGCTTTAACCCCTTAACGACAATCCCCGTACATGTACGGGGTTGCCGAGCAACGAGTTAACGACAATTCCCGTACATGTACGGGCTGCCGTTAAATAGCTGCATTGTCGCGATCGCGGCGTTTTCGCCGTGATCGGCGGCTTTCCAGCATCCACGGAAGCCTCACAAGTGAGGCTGACCGTGGATCCGGGGAGGGCAGCCCTCGGCAGCCCTCCCCGGAAGAAAAATGGCCGCCGCCGCACCGATCATCAAAAATCGCGGCGGCGCCCGGCTAAAACTGCTTAGGAAGCGATCGAAATCGCTTCCTAAGCATAAACTATGTTGCTGACATGCCTCAGTATCGAGGCACATCAGCAACACTACCCCCCTACCCCTATCGCCTTGTGATTGCTCCGAGGAGCAACCACAAGTGCCGTCCTGTGAATGACGTTGCCGTCATTCACAGGATGGCATTAACAATAGATCTGAGTTCACAGAGGGTCTATCCAGACCCTCTTGAGAACTCTCGAGCTCCTCCTGCAGGTTGAATGCAGGTACTGCATCCAACCATGCAAGGTCAATGGAGCACAGCTCACTAATGAGAGTGACTAGTAAAAAAAAAAAATTGGTCAAAAATGTTTAAAAAAACTTATAAATATACCTTAAAAATATGGTAACATGTAAAAAGCCCCACTGTCACCAAAAAAAAAAGTTTTTAATAAGCAAGTCCTAAAATTCTTTATCTTTAAAAAAGAGTTAAAATATTGGCATTACAAATGCCCATAGGGTGTCTAGTAT
>VKOC01000002.1:43408880-43428752 GCA_009364415.1 Spea multiplicata | reverse complement strand
GGTATATGTGTGGATTGGTGTAAGTGTATGGATTGGAATATGTGTGGATTGGTGTATGTGTGGAATCTGTGGATTGGTGTATGTGGATTGGTATGTGTGTGGATTGGTATGTGTGTGAGAGTGATGGGTGTTATGCTGTACCATTTCCAATGAATTTTTCATTATATAATTATGCTCTAAAGTACATCATAACTCCCATCACTCTATACTGTTCCATACAGTGGCAGAGCTGGGAGACAGAGGCCTTGCACCCCCACTGCAGGACTCCTGAAAGGTAAGTGAACTTCAAAGAGGGAGAGGGTAGATAGTTAGGCGGGGGTAGATAGGGAGAATGGGTGAGATGGGGGATAGGGGGTAGATAGGGCAGAAGGGAGTGAGAAGGGGTAGATAGGGCAATCATACTCCTATCATGCCAAGTCTGCCAGTATATCCTGGAATCTGGGTATGCCTGGACATGATAGGAATGTCATTGCTGTTAACAATCATATATATATATATATACACACAAACCAAAGGGAGCGGCTGCACAGAAATATTGTTAATATACACAGGCTTTTAGTTGTCCGGGTGCTCCAAAAATAGCCAGATATATGTTACCAAAGAAAAAATGGGCACTCACGGGTCTTTGCCTTGAGAAAGGACTGGAGGTGGTCCGAAACGTTGGCCGTGCTGATTGAAATAAACTAGTGTTTAATGCACTTTACTGCAAAGACCCGTGAGTGCCCATTTTTTCTTTGGTTACATATATATATTATTAATATTGTTATTTAATTGTTTTGTCCTATTTTGGTGTGTTACTTACTTTAAATAAATGTGTTAGATTTTTTTTATGGTGTGGGGGGGTCATATTTGGTTTCGGCCAGGTAAATGCTGCATTTTCGGTTTCAGTCCAGAATTCGTTTCAGGGCATCCCTAAGCCAGACAATGAAGTGGTAGGCCTACACCACATCAATGTTTGGCTTAGTATATAGTGATAGGAGTTATGCTGCACTATTGTCAATGCCTGGCTCAGTGTATAGTGATAGGGATTACGCTGTACCACTGTCAATGTGTGCCTCAGTATATAGTGATAAGTGTTATGCTGTACCACCGTCAATGTATATAATGATAACAGTAATGCTGTACCACCTTCAGTGTCTGCGCCGGTATATAACGGTAGAAGCTATGCAGTTTTAAAGTGTATGTGGGGGGGGGGGTGCCACATACAGGATCCGCCCCAGGTGCCAAATACTCTAGGTACGCCCCTGCGTTGCTGGATGGTGGCCTATTGCTCTCTTTCATAAAGCATGGGAGACCTTAGGTATTAAACAGTATCAGCACTTAAGTTTATAATGCTGGATTCAGTTACAAATGTGTTACATTCAGCAGAACAAGTGAAACAGCACTTTTGATCTAAGGCAATCAGCTCAAACACTGGGATTCAGGGATATAGGCATCTAAAATACAACGAAATTCAATTAAATCCAGTGTATGCTTTGGCAAAAATGAATGATTAGTCAAGAATTAGGTTTCTTTTAGTTGCAGGCAACTTCTCCAGTTTAACTCAACTGTGAAGAGTCAAGCTAGGACTTGAGTTGCATCAGCCTGTTTAATTTACTTTTTGTTTTACTATAGTTTTATTTTTTTAAAACCAACTTTAGTATATAGAACTTTCATCCTTTCGCATCAAAAATTACACAACGTCTGAGAAAAAAATTGGGGTCAACAGTATAATAATGAACAAATGGTGAGTAGTCAGAGACACAGAGATAAAAAACAATAAATAATTTAATAATAAAATGACAGTGATGTATCATGTGGTGTATCTGTTGACTTGGGGTATATAAGATCAACCAGGGGGAACCTTATGACAAATGGTCCAACTCCAACATATACAGGAAAGTACATATAAAAATTAAACTGGGTGAATACCAGAGATGTTAAGAATAGATTTTCAGGACCACCCAATCCAATTTCTATTGACTTTCAGGGCCATAATGATCCCCCAACAAAAAATAAAACAAGCGAATGAGATGACTTGTAAAAGGAAAACTGTGAATGTTTAATCCAGTGTTTGCTGATTTTAGAGGCAAGTATTTTGTTGTTTCCATACATAAAACAAAAACAACAAGAAGGGCACATCCTTGGACACATAAGGAGGGGGAGGCTGACCACTGACCCATGCTAGGCCTGTAAGCCTATTGGATATGGGGTGCAACATTGTTGCAATGAGGGGCTTTATCAGAAAGCACTGGTCTAGGGCCTTCCTCTTTCATGTCCCAGCCAAATCCAACAGCTTGTCTCACCCCTTGCTGTTTTTCCAGGGCCAGGGATATCCAGCGCTCCTAGATGGCAAAAATTGCAAAGCCAGTCAAGTTGGGGAGCCAGGTCCTAAGGAAAGGCTGGTGGTAAAGCTATGGCCAAAGCCTTTACCCATAATTGCTTGTTGAGTGCTTCTTTGTTGAGTTTGTATGTGGTTTTGTATTTAGTTATGGGCCTAAGCGGTTAAGTTGTGACTTTAAGCTTGCACTGCCCCCTTATGTTATGAGGACTACAGAATCTAAATGCATTGTTGAGCCCCAAGACAACATAAGTAGGCATGGTTTGTCTCGGATTAAATCAAAAGACATCCTATTAATTAACTTCTCCTTTAATATTGCTTTTTACCTACATGTGCTAGGGACACAAGTGAACACAATTTAGCAGGGACATTCACTGGGTCCATCCAAACAGTCCCTTTCAGTCATAGTTATTGTTATGTATTTCTTGTTTTATGTGCTTTGTCCCAATTCAATGACTGGGTTATAATTTTGAATTTGTTTAATTAGATGGGCCCTTTGAAAGGAATTGACCTGGCTTGATTTTTTGTGTCCACAAGTAACAAAGAACAGAGGTAAAAGCAGTGGATGAGAGGAAGATTTTGATTTGGCCACATACATGAAACAAATACTGGGGGGAAAAAGCAACATTTTGATTTGTAGCCCAACACCAGTAATTTGTTCCTATCAAATACAGACAATAAGGAAGGAAACTAAAATTAATAAAGCAAAAAAAGAGAGGGACTCTAAAATGGCCAAGTTCTGAAGAACTACCTTACATACACCTGCTTCTACTAAAAAAAAAGGAAATAGCCTGTTGGGCTCATGGTCATAGCTGGAAGATGGCAGGTTTTTAAGGGTATTGTTCATGTTATCAGTTGAAGGGAACTTTAATAAAGCTGTGGCTAACTCCCTTACTCACACCTGGTTTTATGTTGTCATTTCAGGGAAAGGTAATGGGAGTGTGCCGGCTGCTTGAAGATTGAGGCCTTTGTGGTCATGAAAGAAGCTTGTATGAAAATAAAGGTTGGGATAAACATATATAAATTTTGCAAATACACCATTATTATTTATTTTTTAAAAGTAGCTATGCTATGTAAAGCTAACAGTTAGAACTAAATAACATAAACAGTTTTACACCCATGCAAGAAAAGAGCATCAAAATCCACGACTAAACATCAGATGAAGGCACATGAAGTGTTGACACTTTAGTAATTATTTACTTCTGAAATAACAACAGGTTATTCATATAAACCAACTCCTGTCACATTTTGAAGATGCTTGAACGAAAATAAACAGTCTATTAATTTCCATCATGCTTTGGAGTTATATAAGCGTTCTTAAACAAAATATCCAGTTTAATGCTGTGTAAATCCAAATATTTTGCAGCTGTGTTTGTTCAGTTAATGTTTATTACATTTATTAGATGACTTATTTGCCATGCTCTCGTACATGCTGAATATGAGTAACACCAAGGTACTTTCTACCTATGGGTGCAAACCCAGCAAACATATGATGGAGATACAACACAGTGAGGCAATAAGTCATATGAGTCAGAATGAATCCTCTGTCATAAGGGTTTTTCTCATCCCACTGGCCACAGCTTTTTCCATTTTTACATCACAATTTCCCTTAATATTTCTATTCTACCTAATATTTAGTGCACCCATATAAGTTATATACCATGTTTTTCAAACTAGCGAAAGTTAGCCAAGGGCCTGGATCTATGCAAAAAGAAATAAACTGTAGCCTACTAAAAGTGAACAAGGCTGGATGTTATATTCTTACTAGAAACTGACACAGTCATTAATCTAATGCTTTTTTCAACCTGTCATTTTGTAGTGTTATACATTGATTGATATATAGTACTAAATATTGTGATCATACTTGTATATGTGTAATGCAATCTATTTTTACTAGAACATAAGAAAATCAATACAAAACTAATTGAAAATAGTAAAATAGAAAACATCTTGAACATGAAGCATGGAGCTTGTATTGTGACTCAGTACAAAATTATCTTAGTAATAGAAACACAGAATGTGGTGGCAGATAAGAACCATTCAGGCCATCTAGTCTACCCACTTGTCCTGATGTAAGGATCTTAAACCCCTATCAGTCCTTGGCCAGGTCCTGTAGTGAGCTTTATGTCTCTCCCATGAGGTACCCCACCAGCAGCAAGTCCTTCCTCTGAACATACGCCATTAACTACAACCTTCTGCCTCCTATCACTCAAAATTTACATTATCCATTGAACTATTTTATTCCCAAACCCAAACACTGCAATTTTGTTATGTATTCTATGGAGGACAGTGTGAAATTCCTTACAGAAATCTAGATAGGCTATATCAACATCTCCTCCCTGGTCTATTATCTTAGTTACCAAGTCAAAAGAATAAATTAAGTCAGATTGACGGGATCCTGTAGTAAACTCATGCTGTTTCTGAGCATGCAAACCATTTATTTAACAATCCTATAATTAGCATGGTTTCCATTAATTTTTGAGCGTATCCCATCTGGTCCCAAAGATTTGTCTGAGTTCAAGTAGAACCGTTTCCACTGTAAAGACAGCTGTTTTACACGTCACACTATTTCTCTTTTAGTTTTGTTATATATTTGAAGGACAATGGCTTAAACTAATAAAACGAAATCCCATATACTTTTAGAACATGAGAATAGTAAAGTGAGTATTCTTCAAGAAACAATGTAAAGGAGTTGGGGCAAAACAAATGGCACCAAAAAGGTACAAAGTTAGTTTAACAGCATGTAACTCAAAGACTGCTTTGATTCTCAAGAAAAATACCATATTTGTTCGATTATAAGACAAGGTTTTTTTCAGAGCATTTGCTCTTGTCTTATAATCGGGGTCGTCTTATAATCAGACCTCAAATAGGTCTGACTATGAGACTAAGATCCAGATCCCCTGCAGCGCTGCTGGGGACCTGAACCCTCCTGTCTGGTAAACCCCCCCAAAACTTACCGGTGCTTCTGACTCCCCAGTGTGTTGTCCGGTGCAGCGGGTAAAGTCTATGCGATTCGAGTAAGGCAACTTTCCGCTGCAGGCCAGAAGGAGGTGCGGTTAGCAGCGGGGGTTGCCTGCGTCCATCATGCAGAACTTCCCCAACTGGAATAGAGAGGAGAGTTCCCCGCACCGCTGCTAACCGCACCTCCTTCCGGCTGCAGAGGAAGTTGCCTACGCAAACCGCGTAGACGTCTACCCGCTGCCCGGACAACACACTGAGGAGTCAGAAGCACCGGTAAGTTTGGGGGGAGGGTATTAAGTGGGGGCCATAAGGCATTTCTGTAGGCAGAGTGCTCTATGATAACCCCCTTAATGCTACTCTGCCTCCAGATATGTGTTTTAACCCTCTATACGCCACTCTGCCTCCTGAAATGCCTTATACCTCCCTATATGTCACTCTGCCCCATAATATGCCTTTTAACCCCCTAAATACCAGAGTGGCATATAGGGGTATAAGGCATATCATGGGGCACAGTGACATATAGAGGGTTAAAAGGCATATCATGGGGCACAGTGGCATTTAGAGGGTTAAAAGGCATATCATGGGGCACAGTGGCATTTAGAGGGCTAAAAGGCGTATCATGGGGCACAGTGGCATATAGGGGGTTTAAGGCATTTCTGGAGCAGAGTGGCAAGCCTGGGGGCAGATGTGCATAACTGGGGACAGGTTGGAAAATAAAAGGAGATAAAAACATATTTTTTCTCAATCACAGCTTTTATTTTAAAAAAAATAGTTTACATAGTTTACATGAATTAACATTTACTAATAAAACTTTTTTTATAGGGTCGTCTTATATTCAGGCTTTTTTTTTCTCCTAAATTAAAGTTCAGATTTTGGGGGGTCGTCTTATAATAGGGTCATCTTATAATCGAGCAAATATGGTATTTCAACGTTTGTAATAATTATAATTCAATGTAATTATTTGCTTAATAAGTTACCTAATTATAATTTTTGAATTGGTTGATATTATTATTCGGTAATTGACACAGCAAATATAACTTGATTTTTGCCAAACAAGAATTCAGATTAAAATTATTTGTTGAATAAATAGCATTAATATCACAGCTAAAATATATTTAGGATTAACAACTGGTACAAGCAAGTACAAACAGGTGGTGGCCTACAAGTTGTGAAACTCATGTCAGTAAATACAGTAGATTTGACTTGTCCCAATCCCTCGTCCCTGAGATATCCTGAGTAATGCATTTAGAAAAAGTATTGGATATTTCATTGGGTAACACAATTTAAAACATAATCTTTTTTTTTTTCTTTTTCTATACAAATTATTGAAATATTTATGATTGTAGAGCACATTGATAGATTTATACTTGTCCAACATTCTAAGATCCTATAAAAGACTCCTAATGGTGAACATCCCGTGCCTCCACTCTCTTTTACCCAGTCTTACCATATCCAGAGCCTTTCTTTTACAGCTGCTTTCACACGGTTCACATTTTGGAGCATCCAGCCTGTCTCTTACCCGAGGGACCAGTACTGGGATATTTTGTAATATTTTTATTACTTTTAATAAAAAAGGTCTCAAAGGGTAACATATGTCTGTTCACTAATGACAGAATTGTTTTGACATCCTTAATGGAATAAGTCAAATGTCTCTTTTTTTGTGCTAGTATTAAGGAATACTAGTGTTAGTAACTATACTGCTGGCAACAAAATAGAGGGGTCTGGAGCTCTCTCACCAACAAAACATAAGGATGGACAAGGCATCTTTACCTTTTCCATCTTTTATTTTTGATGAAGATTCCGTATTCTTAAAATACCAATTTCTTACAACAAATGACACTAACGCTGCAGTCTGCAGTTGAATTGTTTATTTTTTCTCTGATTGAAGGTTTCACATTTCTTAACAAACTGAATGTATAAAAAGTGAAGAACACTTTACAATAGGTTATTGGTTTTATTTATTCATAAGGCATGAAATGAATCCAGAATAAATGGCATTAAAGTCTATTTCTGTTACATTTAAGTAATAAATCAATGGTTTAACCTTTTTCCATGAAGCTTTAAAAAAGGACTGATTTCATTCAGTTGCTAAATTATTCCACAATTGTCCTTTCATACTTATTCACCTATATCAATCCTGTTATTTTTCTTAGATAGTGATTAAAATCTACTGATAATGTGTATCTTTAAAGGCAAAGATATTTGAGTATTTCTTCAGCTACTTTTATGACTCATGGTTCCTTTCATTAAACCTGCTTTCTATAATGTAAAATCTCTTTACAATATATATTGTACATATATAATATACAATATACATACAGTAAGTATTTTGTCGCTTATTTTTCATCCATTTCAACTGTACCTTACTACACTGGTTACACACTCCTCACTACATGCTAAAGAATGGGTCCATCAAGCTTTCAAACTTAAGTTGCAGCCCAGAGAATATGGTTCAACGTAAGCTTTCGGATGCCTAATTAGAACTGGCATGGGCAAACTCCAGGCAGCCATTAATTTGGGTTCTTCTGGCCTTGTTTCACTTCTTGACTGCATTGTATCTGTAAATCCTACTGTTAAATGTTACTTCTGGACACACATTCTCTAGCACAAGAATGTTAATGAAACTGCTTATGTAAATGTTCGTTCTAGCGTTGTCACATCATAGTAAGATTATGTTATAAAGAGTAGTTAATTAATGCAAAGCTAAGCATTAGGTATGTCAGCAGTTCAGAAAATATGTAAAATTGTATGTTAATCTTACTCACTACACTAAAGCTGTTTTGACATTTTTGTTTTCCATTTTTGTTTTCCATACAGCACGTATTAACAAGATTCACTAATTATCTTTCTAAGGATACTGTTTGAGACCCATGGGGACTGGATAGTACAATTGTATTTATTAGCTAAGTGTCTCTAAGATACATAAGAGTTATATTTTACTCAGGTGAAAAGTGTAAATGGAAATGGAAAGGAAACATTCCTGCTGATTGGTTCATGCAATTGGTTGCTATGGTGATAAAACATTTCAAACTGAATCATTTTTATAGAAAGCTTTTATATTGTTTTATGATGTCTGTTATGTTAATGTGATATTTGTTTATTCCCCTATAATGTAAAAAAAGCAAAGATTAGAGTGGCAGCTAACTCACTAACAAACTAACTCTGGTACTTTGACAAACCCCCAATTACCATGGACATGGTATAGATATAGCCCCACAGCATCCTCTCATTTATGATAGTCCAGGCTTTAAAGGAGCATGTGGGCATTGGGCACACTAAAACAGGGGGCCGCCTGCAGAATAATTAATATATTTATATATATATATATATATTATATATAAAAATAACATTTTTATTTACTCATAGACAGTCGCAGCACAATTCACTCTGGTAATGGACAGCTTCAGAGAGTATAATTCCCATGGATCTTTTTCAAGGGGTTAGGAAGGAAACCACAGACAAAGTTGAAGGAACAATCATGCAAAGCATATTTTATTCCCATAAAACTGCATGAAAGTTTGTCAACTAATGGAATGTCCACACATAACCAATCACCAATCAGATCAGACAATAACAAATTAAATGTTTACATTTGTGATGGAAGTTGCTTCTCTCCGTGTGTTGCTACAGTGATATATATAGAAACTCCAGATATATGGACATCCATGCATACACACATATACAGAGGTACGCCAAGCATTCATACAACGATATCCGCACATAAATTAATAGACAATAAACAGAGAACCCAGCTCCTTCCTGCAGATTACCATTTTATCACAGTTATACTGGTCCCTGTCCATTCATTAAAGAATCATGCAGCTTCTACTCATGGATTGCTACAGTCACAGCTTTTTACTGACTGGTCCTGTCACATTGCAGGAAGTAAGAAGCCTACTCTGCCATCAGCGAGTCCCATAACAGAGTTTGTTCCTCTTCAAATTACTGCAGGAGAAGGGCCTCATGCACCTAGTGGGCCCAATCCGGCTTCCTCCATCATCCAGCACAACACTGTATTCTTCTTGTCCATTGTGCAGACAAATACATAAATTAAACTGCAACAAGTAAGCAGTTTGTGAGGCCTCTTGCCACAAGGGGTCGATTGTTTATCCACCTCTGCACAGAAGGCAGGAGTAGACAACTGCTATTGTCTGTTCCGTCGGAGCCTGACATGAGATTGCGCACCTTGCTGATTGATAAAATCTGAATAAATAATACTGAGCATACTCCCTGCAAGGATATCAGTCACAGGCCGCTATAAAGAGCTGATTTATTTAGGGACTGTCACTCAAAGCGCTAGGAGTGTCTCTGAAGACGCATTGTCCTATAATTTCAAGTTTTTCAATTTTCAATTTCCCCCCCCTCTTTTTAATTTCTTTGTGTCTGTCAAGTTGGTAGACAACCCCTGCAATTTACCCTATCTTTTTATATTTAAGAGGGACAATTGAAAGTACTAGAGCATAAATATATAACTTCTATTTTTTTACTTTTTTGATGCAATATGTTTTTTTGGAACTATTTCTTATGTAAAGTACTTCTTATAGGGAATTACTGCTCTTTTATTACAAGCACCTGCTTACTATTTGCAGTTGAATAAATCAGACTCACTTTAAAATGCTACTTATTTTTATCAACTAAGGAACTGTCATAATTTGATGCATAAGAACATTGAAAACACTTTGGAACAGGGTTCAATAATGGAAACCATATTCGATCGGATGCCTTTCCTTTAGGAATATCCATTAGGAATAGAAATTCAGTTTTGTTATTTTGCTCAGTAACAGTAAACACAAAAATACATATAAACTATTTAGTGTATCTGCTTCTATCCCTGGTAATGAGCACTTGCATTTTTCCTTCATAATCATATTATATAAATGTGTTGGTTCCTGCAAATAACAAGCTGCAGTAAAAATAATAATTGTTTGCCGTATATTCAAAGAGTACATTATCGTCAATGACAGGAAATCTATAAAGATTAATTGTTAGATACTTAATATAATATAAAGTCTGACTAAGACTCAGATATAGAGGAAATTGCAAGTCAATATTTGTCTTAAATGCTTCATTTCTTGATGAATCAGCAATATAATATGCAACATTAATTTACATTGTATCCTTCATTTTATCTATATTCCAGGAATATTATAGCAAATGCTGCTACTGATTGCAGTTTCTGCATGAAGAATAATGAAAAGAACATGAATTATATTATTTATTCCATTGGATTAGTATTTTTATATTTTATATAATTAATTTTTTTAGAATACTTATTTTATATATTCCAGTTTTTGGGTTTTTTTGGACAAATCTTTTATAACGCTGAGCTTATATTAAATAAAAAATATATATAGGCCATCAAAAATAGTTAACTCCTATGTTGTGCATTGCGTAGTATTAAACTACCTGATTCCAGCTTCCATCTTGTTATATTTTGGTCTAGTGTGGCATTTGTAATTAAGCATCCTTTTATTGTATTTTATTTCAGTTCTTGTCATTTTTGCCATGCTCGTGTTTAGCTGAAATTTTCTTCTCTCTAACACTTATATATTGTTTTCTTTTACGACATGAAGGGATGGCTATAGATACCATTATCTTGATCATATCATCTAATTTACTATAAAAAATGGTGAAAAATTAACAAAAAAATTATGACTTTTATTTGAAATCTATTTCTTGTCTACAAAACCTCATATAAAAGCCTGCTAAATAGATTTTAATATTTGTCCTGAGTTGAGAAATACCCAATGTTTTTATGTTTTTTGCAAGTTACAGGGCAATATGTATTAGTAGACTTTTGCTATTTCCAAAACTTTTCAAATTTTGTAATCCTGCCCCATGTCTGATTTGAGAAGGGATATATAGTGAGAAGGGAGGGAGAGGGGGTAGATTGTGAGAAAGGAGGTTAGCAAGAATATTGAAATAAAGAGTCAGAATGAGAGAGTGAATGAAAGAGGATTAATGTGTGGATGCATTGTGTGAATGAGTGAGAGAACAAATGAATTAATGTGTGGATGAATTATGTGAATGAGTGAGAGAAGTAATGAATTTGTGAGAATGCATGGAAAGCATGTGCTGTTTCCATGTGTTGTTTATTTGATCTATACCTGAACTACAAAGGGATATGGTTTAGTGAATGAGGGGACAAAAGGACCTCTCAATGTCACGGTGCAGTCAGAAGGAGGGAAGACTACTGACTCACAGTCTTCCCCTGATCTACAGTCAGTGTGGCAAATATTTTTTTTCTTGGTGTGGTAGCGGAGGGAGTGATTACATGCTAGGGAGCGTGGAACGGGGCCCAAGGAAAAGCTTGGGTAGCGTCCACTATTTATCTAATATTTATATATATATTGGAAGTAGGTCTAATATTAAAGAATGAAAAATAACTGCCAGTTTCAGCTGTTATTTTAAAATCATATTCCAATCAAGGCCTTTCCTTCAAGTGTATATGTAGCATTTTATAATTGGCCCCCCTACTTTGGTCCTGTCCCCCCATGTGCCCCCCTAAATATGAGAGCTAGAGACGCCACTGCTCATAATCCTAGGCATAGAACCTTTTATCTTCTTGGAAGCTGGCTGACCATTCTGATAATTTTAGATATAGTAGATGTTTTATCATGTTTGACTCCTGCAGTGAAGTATTTTAACAATCACAGTAAAAACAATAGTGTTCTAATTCAAGCACATAACATTAAGTAAAATATTCATAATGATGCATATATCATCTCATTTTTTTACTCAAAAAATGCTCCCATAAGCATTATATACTAAATAGTACGGTAATATAATAAATAGTCATCTCCTCACCTGCTTTTCTCCGCTTGGTTTCTTGTGATTTAATAGCAGTTCAACTGCCCCGACAACCTCTTTCCTTATGGCATGCAGTAAAGCATCACCAACATAGACGTTAAAACTTAGCAGTAGTTCAATAAGCTCAAGGTTCTCATTTTCAATGGCAATAAGTAATGCAGTTCTTCCCAATGGATCAATGCAATTAATATTGATTTTAAAATATATTTCAGCTTCTTCAAGTGCCTGCTTGACACTGGCGTAATCGCCCTTTTCTACTGCACTCAAGTATGCTTTCTCTGCCGGCGAGAGTTCAGATTCTGAACGTACAATCCGAAGAGGGATCCGATCTTGATAAGGAGAATATACACTTCTTTTAAAATAAAACTGAGCCATGTTTATGCCATAGTATTTTTGTCTCTGCAAAGAAGAAACAAATAAGTTAAATATATAATAAAATGAAAAAAACATTTATCAAATCCTGCATTTATAGTGATAGTTAATACTACAAATGCAATAAGTTACAGGTTTTCCAATTATGTCTAGAAAGGTCAGTAAAGGTCCATTTCAGCTAGCTTAATGATTATTGTAAGTCAAACTCCTTGAAGCCTATCTAATGCCTTCACTGAAAATTCTAATTAAGAGTCAAAATATGAACACTATTTACCAAATTGTTTTATTTGATCATTTATTAATGATTAATTAATGTAGTAATATACTGTAGTAAGTTGATACTTATTATTCAGGATTACTTAACACTGAGACAAATCCATTTTTTTATCTGCTAAATATGTATGTGAAATTGCTATTTAGATGAATATCCGCTTCACACACCATTTTCTTATAAATTATTAACCCTTGTTTACTGAGTGTGTTTTGTGCTCAAAACCTGAGACGTTTTCAGCATTTCCCACTGTTTTCTTTACCATGATTCATTTTTTGAATTTTTTGCGCAAACCACAAAAATTATATTTTTTTTTCCAAGGACAGATAGAGCATTCCTTCAGATTTTCAGATGCAGTCCAACATGCAGTGTGACTAATATATTAAAATATATATATTTTTTTAAATGTCTCCAGATATTTTACTATGAAAATGGTCTCCAAATCAGTTTAGTTGACCAGAATACCACAACGTATATTAATGTAAGTGTCCTGAAAACATACATTTTTTAATGCATTTTTTTGAAGTTACAGAACACAAACTAGAATGCGCCAGTTCCCTTTTCCACACTAGACATTTTTAGATTTTATTTGGTGATGCCTATGTCTCATTTGGGACGGTTTAGCAATCCACCAGCTCAAAATACCACACAAAATATATATTTGAGGAGAGAAAACAACCAAGGTTATTTCACCACGAGCATTGGGACGTTTATCATGCAACCAGTTAATCACCAATCTTTGGCAAAGGGAGCCATAACATTAATTTTCATTGCTTTTTTTAACTAAATTTTCCATCTTTCTTAGGATTGTTTGCACTTTAACTGCAGAAAACGTCACCTAAACCAGGCATGGATTATGTATAACGTTCCCTAAAACCATCACTCCTGTGTTCCAATGGCACGTTGTGTTCACTAATTTAAGTGGTGGACAGACTAGATGGGCTAATTGGCTCCTACCCGGTGTCAAATATAAGACATCAAACCTCACTAAGCCATTGGCCTTATTTTTGTGACAGTTTGTATACCCCAAATTTTTATATCCTCTCACTGTACTAACCTCGGAGACTTCTGCTTTATTTCCACTTATCAAAGACTCTCTTAATAACGAAAGATATAAAGTAAGATGACACACAGGAATATCCAATGGATAATGAAGAACGTATTATACAATTTTAACACAAGCTCAAAAAACTGAGCAAGTGAAACAAAATAGGAAAAATTACAGCTATTTTTAACAGAGCTATGATTAATCTCATACCGTGTAATTGAACATCTGTGTGTTATTTCAGATGACAGATACAAAAGTGTTGTGTTCAGACGCGCCTTGATGATATTATTATCTCAAACTCCCGCAAAAAAAAAAAATACAATACAGATCTGAACTAGGACTTGCATGATTCAGAACAATTAGACTAAAATATCATCTCTACACAGCGATTGTTACGTGACTTTTTGTGAATCTATTTATTTTCATATTGGCTGGTACATAATTTCAAATAAGTACCAGTCAATATTTGTTTAACAATTTTCATTTTTATATGGTCGATCTTTTATTTTATGTCAACCACTACATTAAAGACTGACAATATAAAAATGAAAATCGTTAAACAAATATTGACTGGTACTTAATTGAAAGAAGAATGGAGAAAGTGATTAGAGAGATTGCATCTATAGCGAATAGTCAACAGAATCCCTGAAAAATACAGAAATCCAATTTATAACAAAGCAAATTTAAAACTAAAAGTAATTTAAAGCCTTACCTATTGAATAAAATGCATTACAATGTAGCCGTGTCTACATTTGTTGCTTCCTAAGAAAACTACAAATTAATTTTGTTTTTATATTTTATTATATAATATATTATATTATTACTTTATTATAAAATAGAAATATTATAATTCATTTTTACTATGAAAAAACATGACATACGAGCATAAAAGATTTTAATTAAATAGGCAGCATAAATGTATAAATAATGCAAGGAGTGCAATGACAGCGGGAACTTGTAACAAACAGTAAGTGGTGGAATCCATCAAACGCCCAAATTTACAGAATGGTTTATTTCTTCTGAAAGTAAATCCACTTAGATGAAAGAATAGAGAAATGTGCAGCTGTACAATAAAATAGCTCATTTTGAAACTGACAACTGTTGCTATTATGCAGCATTTACATTCACAGATTTTTTTTCATTTTTCTTACATCTGCCACCCAGAAACAGGTGGAGAAGACATTTAAGCAGTTAGACATGGTCCTCTAAGTTCCACTTGGCCCTAGACATGAATCAAATACGTGAGGCACCTTGCTCCATAAGTGTGCTTGTTACTGTTTGTGTGTTAAAGTCTGTATTTGTTAGTTGGGAGTGGACAGATGTTGCCAGCTGGGTCCATACAGATGACTGTAATGACCCAGAGCGCACAAAGATTGTGTTCAGGAGTTACGGTGCAGTAGCGGAGATGGACAGGGCCTGGTGCAGGGCGACAGCACTCTCCTGGTGGGCATCTAGGGTTGTGCAGCCACATACCAGCACCCCGACATAGCAGCGGATGATGACAAAACAGAACTTGGAGAAATCCTGCAGGCACCCTGGAGCAGGCATGAGACATAGCACTGGAATCATGTGCAGGATGCTGCAGGCTGAGAATAGGGAAGCTTATAGTACAGGAGAAACATAGCAAGCAAGGGTGATAGAGCAGGGAGCAGGGGATCAAGCAAGAAACATAACCAGACAAGATATACATAATACAGGGCACAACAGGGAACAAGACAAGGAATATTCAGCATCCAACACGAACAGGACAGGACATTCCTCTACCGGAGCGATGTCCTTATACTGTGCAATACAATGTGTAATTAGAAGTTATATTAGACATGTGCAAATGGGCCAAAAACTATTTACCCCAATTATTTTGTTACTTTTTGGCCCATTCATTTTTAGGCAACAAATTAAGTTTTTTGCCCATTTGGTTCAGACAAAAATCGTGGGGGCATTTTTGATCTGGTGTCTACATTTACTCTCGCATTCTCACTTACTCGCTCACACTCTTGTTCCCATTCTCCCTCTCCCACACACCTAGATGTTTCCCTAGCTCCTCTGCCGACCACTTCTGCTTCCACATCTTCTTGTTCTTTGTTTTCTACCTTTCATCTTCTTTGTTTTATCTTCTCTTTTCTATCTTCTCTTCTATATCCACCACATCTCCACAGACATAACCAGTGTCACCATCAGGGACAGGACATCACCCAAAGCGGTAAACAGAACAAGGAATCTGCACACTCCAAAAGAACTCAGGTGCTTAACTGTGCCAGGAAGGGCCAGCTCCCCAGTAGATCAAAATAAATAAAGGCTCCAGGCACTCAAGGTTCCAGCTCAGGCAGATTTATTAAAAGAAGACAGAAACAACGTTTCGACCTCACAATGAGGTCTTTATCAAGTTCATTGATCACTGTTTCTGTCTTCCTGTATTTATTTTGATCACCCAAAGCGGTGTGATTTTGGCAGAAGGGCAAAATTATGGCGCTTCCTTGTCCTCTCCCTTGAATGGTGTTCACAGGCTAACTATGAAGCCCTTCCTTGCTAATTGTACTACACAGTGTGTGTATATATATATATATATATATATATATACACAATTTCATGTATTGCATAGACAAATATATGCACAGTATTTCTTGCTCTCCTTGGTCACTAGTGTTATATTTTTTGGATTCACTTATTAGAAGCCATTCTAGATTTACAAAGGAATATGTAAAAAAACAAACAATCTGTTTGTTTACCTGCTAAAGCAAATAGCATGTTTCCTCTACGTGTTTCATAACTAGGTGAAATGCAATGCATTATATTCACAGTATTTTTTGAGCTTAGATTGTTTTACCATCATAAGCAAGTATACCACATAAATTGCTTAATGCTGTGCAAACATTTCAAAAGACTTCGGAATCTTACTAATTACTTTCTTAATCACCAACTTGATCATAAAACTGCTTTGCGCTTCATTTAACAAAACATGAGTAGTATAATGACTAGAGGAAAGATTTTCCAGGTATTTAATTTGGTACTATGTAAGTAAATCTAGAACAATGTAGTACTTTGTAAGAGATCTTCTAAGGGGTTGAATGCAGTCAAGCAACAAAGACATATTTGTAAATCTGTTGAACTTAATGCAAAACTGAATTATTTCTTTATAGCTTTATTATTTCTAAAAAGCCACAAGATACCTACTGTCCGCAAAGACGGGAGAGTGGGGCAACTCTGCGGGACAGCAGGACAGTGCCACAGAAAACAGGTTGCATGGTAAGGAAACTAAAAGATACATCTACGTTAAGTTAGGGTGACCAAATCGGCTATTTTTCTATAATACACATACATTTTACACAATGTAAACCAGCACATGTAAAGTGGTACCCTATGGTATGTAGATGTGTGACTTCACATGTGTTGGTCAAGTGACGTGATATCTATGTCTTGAAAAAAAAAATCATAGCTCTTTAGTAACATCTAAAAATGTCAAGAAAAAGTAAAGATTTTTCTGGTGTTTATTTAGCAAACCAAAAACTACTGACGTTTCATTTTTTCAGAAGGAAATCGGGTTTGTCTGCCTTTATTAATGGTATAAAACTACAAATTCATAATAAACGTGCCAACATCCAAGATTATCTGTGTAATAGCTTTTTATTTTCTCAATCTTTCTTTAATAAATTAGAAACCAGCTTGTTTTAATCAAGCAGATGGTGTCTGCAGAGAACATTTCGATGAGTCCAGAAGCATTTAATCAGACTTTAGAACACTAACTGTGATCACATTTTATAAAGCACTGGATAAATTAAAGCAGAAAAAAGCTTTTTATGCAAAAAAAACCCCATATTGTAAATATATTATATTTGGACATGTTTTAGATATTCAAATATAAAAAACAAGCTTCTTATATATCAAAGAAGTTAAAGTTGTCACTTTATTCTTTATTCTGAATTAAAACATCCATTATGTGACATCTGACTGGTCTTCCAACAAGCTTTGCCTTTTTCTACCATCCCTGGTGGTTTGGTACTGGAAATAATGTTACAAGAGCAGTGTATCTATTTACAGGTAATTTGTATTGTGCCTAATTTATATTTAAATTGAGAGCCATGTTCTTTAATTTACACTAATGTAGTCTTTTGTATACACTATAATATTGTGTAAATAAAAATACTATATAATAAAGGTGTGTAGAATTATGTACTGACATTAATATATTCAACCTTAAACTTATTAAATAATAGAACAACTGAAAAGATTGAGCCCCTTTCTCCCTGCTATGCAATAAAAGTATAAAAAATATTTAAATAAAAGGGTAGGTAGTAATTTTACCCCTTCCCATCCCACTGGGAACATGATGGGAGTGGTTAGGATGATGCATAGCTTGGGTCATACACACAGTATTCCTATTATTTTACCCATCCTTGCCCCTATGCAATATACCCTGTCAGGTTTATCGAATACCCTCATTGCCTATAGGGTGAGGGTAGAGGAGAGGGTAATCCTTGACCCCCTCCGTTGATTAATAGAGGATCCCTTTTTTAATAGATGTAATTTATTATCCCAATTATAGACCACACTTTTCCCCCTAATTTAAATCTTTATAACACCTGTTATACAATAATAATAAAAAAAATAATTATAACAATGAATAAATAGTAAAAAAGGAAAGTGGTCCCAGGGCTCACTATAAACCTGAGGGGGTTGCTTGGGCTAAAAAAGTTTCAAGGTTTTGTGAATTGTTGGATTGGCTCTGAAAAGGTATACCTTTTTAGCAGTTTTTGTTAACATGGATATATATAAGTGTTTGGAGGGGCAAAAATGGCAAGGTAAGGCTCTTTGAGGGACAGAATGGCCCTAGCAGGCTGTTTGTGGGCAAAATGGCACAGACAGGCCATTTGGGGGACAAGGATGGCACACGCAGGCTCTTTGTAGGCAAAATTGGCACAGACGGCTGTTTGTAGGAAGAAATGGCACAGAAATAGCTATTTAGGGGCACGGACGGGCTGTCTTAAGATACCAGCCAGTATCTGTGTTACTCATTTTAAGAGTGTTTCTCCAATGTGCTGTGTGACCAACTGTTTTACTGCACTACTGGTGGGGGCTAACAATCTGTGTGGCCTGGCACTAGTTATTGTCAAGATGCTGTTCTGAAACTCTTAAATTTGACTTGACATCTTCTGGCAGATCATAAATACTATTCCAATTGTTGGCCAGTTATAACCAAGCTTGGTCCATTATCAAAGATGACAAAGAAGACTCCTTGGGCACAGACGAGCTGAAGTTGTGAGTAAATGTACTGTGATAACAGGCTCTTAATTACATTGTATCCACTGGAAGGCAAAAAATCTCTGTCTTTGTACAGAAAGGCTTGGTGGTAAAACATAGGTTCTTGTTACAAAAAATCAGCCCAAAAGTTGGAATGGATCGATAATTGGGTAGGAAGTGGGCATGGCTAAACACTGTTCCTCTGACTTTGGGCCAGTTCTCAGTTACGCCAATGCTCCCAGGTACACATTTAATGACTAAAGGCTTTTTATACAAAAAAGTCCACTTTGTTAATATTACAGACCTTTTTAGTTCCTGTGCATATCCCAATCACATAATCCCGTTTTTATATTCAAGGATAGAACATCCCTGTGCTTACCAAAGGAGCAAAATAAGGTGTAACATATTTGCAAAACAACAAATACATGCAGCACCCTGAATCATCATTCATAAAATCTCAAACGTACACATAGCTCACAAATCATAAGCCCCAAAAGAGGAGGCATTAACTTATAGTGGAAAACAGCAAACTACATGTGTTACACAGACCCAAACAACCCACTAACAATGAAAACTTTCCTTCCTGGAGCCAAGGAGATATAAACATAATTTATCGATACCCACACATCAGCATATTTGTTGGCAGTGGATATGCCTATCCTGTTTAACTCAGTTTGTATGGCTTATTTTATTTTTTGAATTATTTGCAAAACTGAATTTTGAGTTAATTCGCTAAATGTATTTTGTATCTCCATGATGCGGCTAAAAATTATAATAATTCCTTGCAATACTAGAAAGTAATTTTTATTTTAACAAAATGCGGTAATAAAAAGTTGTGCTGGTCTGTATCAGAGA
>VKOC01000002.1:43377660-43405028 GCA_009364415.1 Spea multiplicata | reverse complement strand
TGCTGAATGCCTCAAAATCAAGGCATTACAGCAACACTGTTTGGGTGAAGAAAGCGAACGTAGATAGCTTTCTATACCTGGTTAAAGTTATGACGGTCCTGGCACGTGAATTGTCACTAGCTGACTTTTTTTGACAGACCGTCATTTGTCATCAAGGGGTTAATTATGCTTAACAACTTAACACAAACTACCTGACTTTACAACATTTACTCGGTCACATTGTAATGTAATAGCTACCAAAACAGTAATAACCTAATGTAATAACAGAAGGAACAGACTTACCATTTGTTATTATAGCGCTAGTTGCTGCAGGTACTTTAAACTAGAAAAAAATATATAGAGATTAATGACGGTAAATACTTTTTAAGTGATGCAAAGATTCATATACTACTGTACTTGTGTGATTACAAGTCACATTTTTCAGTTTGGAATCATTTGGAAACATCTTTACAGTAACAACGCACTTTCTCTTTCATATATCAACGATGAAACCAAGGACTGATTGAGGTCTAAGAGTTTACATCAGGAAAAATGGGCAGACTATATGGGTCAAATGTTCTTCTGTATAGGCCCAAAAGAACAGGAACCTCTTCTCAATCAAAATAATGAGTGTTAAAGGGACACTCCAGCTGATCACATCTCCCTGCACATGATATATTCACATCCAATCAACTCAAGAGCTGGCTCTGGTGAGCACTGTGTGTGGGGAACTGTTCAGACCCAAGTTCGCTTGCATGGAAAACACTGCAGTTTCAGACTTGTAGTGGAACACACTCTCTGAAATCAATGGGAGCCCTCTCTGTGCATTTGCATGGGGGTCTCATTAAACCTAGGGGACCTTTTAAGTGAGCGTGGGAGCTGGCTAGTGGTGAACATGTGCACTGCTGTCCAGGAGATGCAGAGTGACGCAAGTCAGCATCAGAAAAGCAAAATGTTCATACGTAGTCAGGCTTTTGGAACCAAAAACTAAGAGTTACAAAGTCTAAAAACGTCAATGCAAGCTCCGCCATATTGCCCCAAGTTCAAGTTAGGGCAAAATGACATCCTTTGCCCGGGATTGGAGGATCGGTAGAGGATATCTCTTCAAGCGATAGATAGACGATTGAAAAGAGAAGAGAAGACAAAAGATATAAGAAGTGGACGCAGAGAAGGTAGGGAAACATTTAGAGAGCATGAGAGAGAGAGTGAATGTGGACCCACAAATTTGGACAAATTCTGAGCTTTTTGCTTTGTTTTCATCTGATTCATGGGGGGGTCAGGCCTTGTTTTGGTGGCTTTTTGTATGAATCTCAGAATTTTCCAAAATCTGTACATTTGTGGATATACATCCACATTAATTTTGCAACATAAAATAATACGTTTTTATTGGACTAACCAGCTTTCGGGAGTATAAACCTCCCTTTCTCAAGTCAAAAGCAATACATTTTTTCCCTTCCATTTACACTACTGGACTAACATGGCTTTCTCGAGCTACATACATATCATATACCTAGATAAATCTAGATTTCCGGTTATAAATGCTTAAGGTTCTCAACTGTTCAAGAGAACAATTCACACATACAATACCTAAACATGATTGCATAGGTAGAGTTTGTGGAACACTATAACTTGCTCTACTATGGGTCATCCTGCAGAGTTAGATCTTCATCAGAAATAAAAGCAACCATGTTTTCAACATTATTTTCTCTGTAAGGCAAGTAATAAAAGCTAGCTACAAACAGCCCTATTTTTCAGGGTAAAATATACATTTTTCTGATTAACGCAGTGATCTTTGTTGATGCATGTCCGTTGTTGACTCTTGTGGTTCCTGCTTTTTGAAAAGAGGAGCTGTCAAGAAGATTGCTAATCACTTTGTCTTGGCAATAGCCTTGGAACATTTATTAAATCGCTGGCCTGCTTGGGGATAGCTAGCGGAGAGATGCTGGCAGACAATTCATTCCTGCACACTTGGCTGGTCATTTCACATTTGCTGCCTTTGAGTGGGATTCATTAATATCACATTGTTGCTTCATGCTTTAGGCACGGAGCACTACCTCAGATCCAATACACAAGAACAAAAGGAAAAAAAAATAATGTGCTTTTTCTAAAGCAGCACTTTTGTTAATCCAGGGTTTATATAAAACACGGGACATGGAGAATGTTTAAAAGCCTTTTTTATATAAACTCCCTTTTCAAGAAGCAGAGAATACTTAAATAAAAGCCATGAATTACAATATAAAGGTGACTAGAAAATTACTGAGTTTTGTAATAGGATGTTGTGAAGGCTTCCTAAATGTAACTACTGCTGTGTAGACTGAGTGTTTTATGAAGATCCGTCGCTTAAGTGGCTTTTAAACACAGATGATGCAATCACCGTTACTGTTAGACTTGTACATGTGGACCAAAAACAATTTGGTCCACTGGCAATTTTTTTTTGTTTAGTTTTTGGTCCATTTGTTCTCAAATAACAAATTTTGTTTTCTGTCCTTTGGGTATGGATGAAATTCAAAAGGCTTATTCATATCACTCACCCTCAGTCTCCCTCAGTGTCTCCCCACCTTCTCCACCAACTGCGTCCATGTCCCTGTCTCCTCTTATTCTTCTTTCATCGTCCGCTTCTCCCTATTATCAGTTCCGTTAACCAGGTCTCCCGGAGAGATTGGAGGAACGAGGGAGAAGCTGTCCCCATGGCTTTGTCCCTTTTGCAGAAGTACTCCAAGAAGCCAGAATAATGCAGATGGATTTGTGGAGAAAGAGAGTTGAAGAAATGCTTCTCTTTTTCCGCTAATCTATCTGCAATAGTCTGGCCTCTTGGAGTACTTCTGCCAAAGTCAGGCAGGGCTTCGGTGCACCCCACAAAGACAGCCTATCCCCTTTGAGGATGAGAGGGTATGCACAGCGGCTCCGCCCTTTTGCAGAAGTGCTCCAGGAGGCCTGTTTAACTCAGCTGCTACCGGGGAGAACCAGATGAAAAAAGGGCAAGAAAGCTTTGGAAAAGGAGGCAGGGACTCGGAAGTGGTAAGGAGAAAGAGAGAGACTACATCAAGAAATAAAAAATAATGGGCATTGTTACTAAAGTAAATAAGCACTGTAATGTTTTTAAAGTTATGTTATTTTTTCCTGCTATATTTCTAGATTTATGTGGTCTGCATGTTTTTACACAGATCACCACTTGTGAATAGTTATATCTTTGTTTTGTTTTTTTAATCTTAAATATGAGGTTTAAGAAATACAAATTAGATGCCAAGACATGTAATTTGAGTATCAGGAGACTAAAGCAGCAAATGTTGACACAACAAATTACTAAACGGAAATGGGAGTTAAAAGGTGGTTACAATTATACATTAAGATGAAAGCTTAGGAAGGAGTCTCTTGGGGAGATGTGTCACTATCACAATAAATGTTGCTAAGGAAACGTGCTTCTTCACTGACATTTTAATCAGCTGAAAGAAAAAAAATGCAAATTGAATATGGTGGTGGTGGGGGGGTACATTTACAGCCAACATCATTACTTCTTTGCCGAATGTTGTTTTTTTTTTAAAAAAAGCTTTAAATAATATCTCAACATAGAATTTGACGGCAGCTAATAACCATTCAGCACATCCACCCTGCCTACTTTAAATAATAAAACATCTTTTGCTTTAAAAAAAAAAAAAAGTACTCGCTTTCCAGGCTACTAAAATATTAATGTTTTATGGGAATGAGTACTTACTTCTTCTGCAGCAAACTTTAACACTGCTGTGAAGGGTGTATTTTCTGGAACACTTAATCTAAACACAGACAAGCAAAACCACATTTAAAAACACAAATAAGTAATACAAAATGTTACAATGTTGGCAAGGACACAAACTACAGTATGTGTTTATATATAAATACGTATATAAAGATATTAAAAAGCATACATTGAATGTTAAAAAATATTTGTAGTTTGATTTTTTAGCTAGTGGATTTTGTATAAAGCAAATTATAAAACATTGACCTATAAATTAAACTTTATACGACGATGTACTCTTGCTTCTACTTGACAGAAACGTTACACTAAATAGAAAATTCAGAAATCTCATCAAATTCAATCTGCAGTTAGTGGCATTTTTATAAAAAATATCTAAAAGCAATCAATGAAACAGCTAATACTAGTAGGTTTTGTTTATTGATTCTGAAGTAAATCTTTATAACATCTCAAAACCCTTTCAAATATTTTTACATGGAAAAGGGACTTACACTTTGAAAGGAAGCCGGGGGTCTGAAGTTAGTGTAATTTTGAATGTTACCTTTGACCTATGATAAAAAAGAAGAAAACATTATGATGCTTGTGTTGCATTGGTGTAAGCTTTCTAAAGGAACGAGAAAACATAAATGTCAACCTGAAAAAGTCCTTATATCTATTAAAATACTACAATGTAGAGAGAAGTCAGCTGGAGAGAATAGTTATACACTCTTAATTTAGTTTAGGGTAGAGAGATCATACCAAGGGGCTTAATGGAAAGCCATCCATGACCCTACAATTTAAATCATTGCTCCTGCTTAGCTGTAAGATAATTTCTCAACATCTAATGGACTGCAGTAATGAACGTTTCT
Source organism: Spea multiplicata (assembly GCA_009364415.1). Lineage (NCBI taxonomy): Eukaryota > Metazoa > Chordata > Amphibia > Anura > Pelobatidae > Spea > Spea multiplicata. Next base: position 43,400,471 of record VKOC01000002.1, on the reverse strand, counting down.
TTAGAGACAGACTCTGGCCAATGCAAGCAATGTTTCACTTAGCAGCTGCACTGGTGCCGAGACCTCGCGTTTACATGCGCCCAGTGCATTTCGCACATGCCTAGGTTCTGTAATGAACATTAAAAAGGCTGAGCATTGAAACACAAATGCAGGAGCCCAGGCTGGTTCTGCCACACCTTTTTAGTTGAAAACCTTATACACATCTTCTTCTGTACCTAGGGAAACCCATACTTCTTTCCAAGAGAAACCAATCATGTGCATTTCTTTACATGACAAAGGCAAAAATATGAAACACATTCCCCCCATTATTTGCACATGTATGCAGAGCCAAAATAGTGTTTACTGCTGCTGGAGAGGCTTGGCTGGTCTTGTTGCCAGTATCTAATTATCTTATTTAGAACCAGTCCGTAAACCTTTAAGGACCCTATGGACATTTTATTATATCTACAAAATGACCTATTTGACATAACGATACATCCTGTAGTTGTGGCATTGGAGAGTAGATCAGGCCTTTAGAGGACAGTCTGGGTTCTCCCTAGCATGGCTGGTTCCATGCTAACAGATTAATATAACAGTATGATTTTCCGCAGCAGTGTGCAACGGGTAAACATGTAATGGACTTAAGAGCATTCCCTATCACCTGCAAAAATGCTGCCACCCCCAGATGTGCTCACTAGAGAAGAGACCCTCTCCCCAGAACATAATGGGATTTCTGATGACCGTCCTGCAGTGCCCATCTTAATGTGATCAGCTAAACTGGAGATCAGAGAAGAAGAAGGAACAAATGTTCTCTCTCTCAATCTAATACTACTAAGAATTAAAATAATAATCAGTCCCCGGTGATGTTAGCATACCATCATCTATAAAAAAATAAAAAAAAACTTGAAAAAAATGCCGAAATTTGTATACCCCCTACTAGAAATTATCAGAAAAAAACCCTTTGCTGTCTTCAATCTATAAATAATAAAACTGTTTTATGTAAGTTAGAATTTTGGCCCTCCATGTGTGTGGTATATTACTGTACTCAAACGATACTGCTTAAATGTTTTATTCATATTTTCCCCAGTTTTTGTTATATTTATATATAATACAAATTATGAGTGAAAGGTTTAAAACAAAATCTTGATCTTAAAAACAATATATAATTTGTGTGGGTAAACCAAACACAAAAAGAGAATTATGGTTAAATAAACATATGGGTAAAATATGGGTCTTTAGGGTATGAAAGGTCATGAAAGTGTTAAAGTGCTCCTCAGTTGATGTGTATTATCATCTCACCCTTCACATCTCAACAGAATGGAAAGAAATTGCAATCAAAAGATCCATTCTTACCTTCCACCTACCTTTCACAGCATTAAGTACTGGCATAAAGGTAAATAAGGAGGCATTTTAACAGGGAGAAAAAAAACGCAGAGACTAAAAGTAAAAAAAGGGATTGTTGCTGTTACAGGTTTTAAAAAAACCTAATTAATTAAGACTACCCATAGCTTAAAGGTTTTAGTTTGTCAATTAGTCAGCCAGTATATATATATATATATATATATATATATATATATATATAAATAAAATCAGATGTGTGTGGAGGAAAAAGAAGCAATTATGTACTTAAATATAACCAAAAGTACGTTGGCACCCTTCATTAATTACGTTTAGGTGTTTCAGTCACACCTAAAAATTGTATAGTATAGGCATCTCCAGAGACAAACACTGGATGTAGAGTGGGTTGCATGCGAGAGCTCAATGATGTTAAACGTGGCCTAGGATGTCATCTTTGCTACAAGCCAGGTAGGAACCAGGACTGCTGAGGATGCCGATGCCAAGAGAACGCTACCTACTGGAATGCATAGTCCCTGCAGTAAAGTTTGGTGGCTGAGGGATAATGGTTTGGGGCTGTTGGCTCCAATGACAGGTAATGTTAATACTACGACATACAGACATTTTGGACAATGCTATGCTTCCAACTTTGTGGGATCAGTTTGGGGAAGGTTCTTTTCTATTCCAGCCTGACTGTGCCCCGGTGCAAAGCAAGGTCCATTATGACATGGTGGGATGAGTTTGGTGTAGAGGAACTGGAGTGGCCAGCACAGAGCCCTGACCTCAACCCCATCGAACACATTGGGGTTAAATTGGAATGCCATTGGTGCGGCAGGCCTTCTGGATCAACATCAATGTCTGCCTTCACTAATGATCCTTTGGCAGAGTGGGCACATGTTCCCATTGACACGCTCCAAAATCTTGTGGAAAGCCTTCCCAGGAGAGCAGAGGTGATTTTAACCGGGAGCTCCACAATAAGGCTCATTCGTTTGAAACAGAATGTCAAACAAGCTCATATAGAGTAATGGTCAGGTGTCCATATACCTTTGGTCATATAGCGTACCATTACAAAGCCTACCTGAACCGATAACTTTCGGAATGAATGGTCCTGAAATAAAGAAGCTTACAGTACTATGAGACACTTTATGTATAGATATGTTGAGTGCAGCTTTATATGGGTGTGTATGAAGGTTTAATTATAATTACATCAGACAGCTGATATGGCTGTCCAGCCAGCATACATGCGACAGGCTGCTACCCATAAAACTTCATCTCCCACTGATTGCAACTGGAGCCGTGCAGACCTTGTGAAGAAGCTAAAGCAAGCTTTATGATATAATAGCAGCAGTAATGGAGGGGGACAGAAGTCTATTTTTCTAACATCACTAAAAAAATGGAATCCATGTAAATGCGACAGACATATGCATACAAATAAAACTTTAATAGTGTTTTATTAACGTGCCTGGCTACATTTCATTATATATATTATATATTCACATACATACACTTGTAATCTTTTACGGGATCCACATAGCACTTTTTTAATAATAATAAATAAATAAGCACTGTGTGAAAGCTGCATTTATTAGGTTAATACACACATGCAATTTTGACACGTAGTTTAACATCATGCTGATGTTCAGATCCATATAGTAATTTAATCGCTTAACAGGCTACCGGGATAAAAGACTGCATTATTAATTCACAAATGCCCAACAAATTAAATGGCTTTATCTTGACCGACACAACACTTACATTGTTTCTCGGGATTTAAGTACCAATTCCACAGGACCACTTCCCAATCCCTATAACAGGAAGAAACAGCCACACCGGGCACCCTACGTCACCAGAGGCTAGAAGGACAGCTCGGAAAGGCTGTCCTAAACAATGCCTGTCGCAAAGAGCGAAAAAAAAACATACAAACACATCCAAAATATGCAATGAACACATACTAATAAATACTCGTGGTATCTATAAAACAATATACGTATTATGACATAAAATCTGCTAACACTAGTTCCGAATAAAGAACAACATTTCTGTTAAGGCGGCTTAGACAGGTCATCAATACACGGCTTGCCGAGAGAAACGTGTCTATTGGACGAGCGCTTTGATTGGATCGTCAGGATTCAGAGATACTAAGCGTCATTTCTTCTTCGGGCATCTTTCTTGAGGGCAAGATTTAACTGGAATTATTAAATAGATTTTTTTAAAGTAAACAATTTCCCCTTTTCTAGCAAATAGTGGTTCTTAGTTAAAACAGAAAAATATGTAAAATCTAACTATGTAAATTGAGTCTAATTTGTACATATACGAGATTGTTTTTGAGCCAATTTCCACCTTACTAACCCGTTCATGACTCCATAGGTTTTACTTCCCCAAGTGATGAAAGGTGGAAATTGGTTAAAAAAAAAAACAATAGAACAATATGCCACATGTATACCGTTTTAAATGTTTTACATTTATTTTATTTTTAGATTTTTTTTACTGGCAATTTTTTTTTCATTTTATTTTTTAGATTTTTAACTATTTTTATTGTATGAGAGAGAGAGAGAAATACACTTGTCTCTTTGATCCCTAAGGCTGCCAATAACAGAGTGATTGCCCTGTTTTGCTTTTCACAGTACCTGTAATCAGCCATCGAGGGCTTAGAGTTGTCAGGAAACTTTTTTTATATTTACTAACTCCTTTTGACAAAGTAGACCCCAGGCTTTTGAACGATCTCCCGTGTACCGTGTGAAAACAATTGGACGTACTGTTATGTCGTCGGTCATCTAGGGTCTATTTTATAGGATACAATTGTATGCCAGAAGTGGGTAACATTAATTGGGTGATACCTTTTATTTAGTCTTTATCTGAGTTGACATCTGAAGAAGGTTATTTTCTATATTCATTAAAGGGACACTCCAACCATCATATGTACTTTAATGCTTACGATAGTTGAGTATCACCATTATATTAACATTTTTTTACTTGTGCCTCTGTATCTACAAGGGCTATGTCCTCAATCTTTATATAGTTCTGTAATGTATGTCTGTATTTTTTGGTTCTCTGCAAAGTAGAATGGATGCTATCTTGTACACACAAGTAAAAGGCATTGAATTGTATTGTGTTAACCTTAAAAGGAAAAACAGCAAATCTGGTAAAGGTGATACCTTTATTGGTTAACTGAAGTCAGGACTGGCATCAGAAATCTTGGGGTCCAGAACATGCTTAAAGTCTGGCCCCCACACCCCTCCCATTATCATGGCTTAAATCCAAATTGAGGATGTAGAATTTTAGCATAGTTTGTTTTCCCATATCTTCCTTCCTCTCTGGAAACTTCTTCTTTATATCTTATTTACATCTTGGCAACAGTAGTCTCCCACAGTTCTGTCTGTTCTTTTTATGTTTGATTTATTCCTAGAGTGCCCTCCACTAATATTGGCACTCTTGGTAAATATGAGCAAAAAAGACTGTGACAAATTGTCTTTATTGTTTAACATTTTGATCCTTTAAATATACGTGTGGCACAATTAGTGGCACCCTTTTAGTGAATACTTTGTGCTGCCTCCCTTTGCCAAGATAACAGCTCCAAGTCTTCCCCTATAATGCCTGATGAGGTTGGAGGTTACATGGCAAGAGACCATTCCTCCATACAGAATCTCTCCAGATCCTTCAAATTTCGGGGTTGTAGTTTAGGAGACTTTCTGATCCCAAGACGCAAATAACTTCTGCAATTCTTCAGCTGTGATCCTTGGAGAATTTGTGGCCACTCAAACCATCCTCTTCACAGTGCATTGAGACAATATAGACACATGTCCTTTCAAAGCTTAATTAATAATGTTTCTAGTTGACTGGGCATTTTCAGTGCTTTTACTATTTTCTTATAGCCACTTAACATTTTTTGAAGCTCAACAACCTTTTGATGCATGTCACAGCTATATTCCTTGGTCTTACCCATTCTGACGAATGAAGGAAATTTGGCCTATGTGTTACCTAATACTTAGACGTCATTGTTGAACAATTTCCTGTTCCTAGTCACCCAGGTTTACTAAAATGTCAACGGGAATATACTTCAAATATATTTTTCTCATATTCATAGAGGTGCCACATATATATGTCATATTTTTCCTTTTTTTGGATAAACCTGAGTTGTGTTTGCAATTGTTTGATATCCATGAGATAACAATGTTTTGGGGTATTTTGTCAAGAAAAGATCAAAAGGTTAAACAATAAAAACAACTTTTCACAGCCTTTTTTGGCCCAAATTTACCAAGGGTCGGTGTCAATATTAGTGAAGAGCACTGTATCTAAATTCAGCCGTTGTCTGGCCAGGGGAAGGTGCCATTTATTATGGTCTGTATGCAGTGGTTGTACTGTGTTTATGGTATGGTTCATAGATGTGCTAAAGTGCCATTTATTTTGAATGGGTAAACAAAAGCAACTCATGATCTAACCTTCAGTGCCTTGCACATGATGGCATGCTACATAACACCTAGGCCTGCCACCTAGCCTTTATTTCACTGCCACATCAGTAAGAAAAGAAAACGTTAACATTATGTTAGCAATGTACTTTTTCCCCAGAGACAGTGGCAAGAGCAATGAGCAGATGCTATATCCATGTGTTATAATACGTTAGGTTGTATAAGATAAATAATAGATTATATATTTAGAACAGCATTAAAAAATCAAAAAATACATTGCCAATGTGTAACAAAACAACAATGAGAGTTTGTACAGAAAAGTGTGAGACACAATTAATTTTCTAACAATAGGTAGCCTATAAATCTTCTTTTCTCTTACACAGGACAGACCTGAATTATTTATGATGTTTTGTCAATAAGACATTTATGAAGCATGGTTTAGAAAATTTAAATTACTAAGCTTTGTTTACAGTTGACATTTTAGCTCTAGAATTCAAGACGTTGCAGAAATGCTCCAAGCGAGGATACATTACGCAAATGAAATATGTAAAACCTACTGCTTCGTAACATCAGCTACTGCTGATAACAGATTTAATTTACCATATGTCTCCATATTTCAGGAGTTGCAGGCGCTCTGAATAGCATTAATTATGACTAATGTTTTATTTTCTAATGGTTTCAATGGCATTTACATTTAATACAGTGTCTATTAAAGTTAAATAGTAAACAGAACTGACAATTACCATCATAAATTTACCTGATAAATATGACAAACTGTCTCTTAACCTCTGACAGAAAGCCTCGATTGATATATTTCTCCTGCTTCTGCATTTTGCAGAATTCCTGTCAGAAAGACACAATTCAATTATACTTTATCTATTTTATTGTACTTTGATCTCATTAATAGTGATACCTACTATCTTACAGGGGTGCTTTTTTATCAGGTAATAATATGAAACAAATCAAGAATTTAGCGCATACCCAATGAATGCCTTTAAAAAACCCACATATCTAAGGCATAAATATTGGGCATTCCGTAAGACTGTACGGCCATATATTGCTTAAGTTTGTGGAGGTAATAATATGAGCTGCAATGTGAAAATCAGGGGTTGGGCAACTGTTTTTTAAACTATATAATGTAGTATTCTAAATTTCACATTAGAAAATAACAAATTAAAGCATGTGTGGCCAGTTGTCAGATCACATACAAGGACATAGCCTAATAACAGAGTCCAGTTGCATGCCCTTGCAAATCACAATTTTACAGGTCACGCATCACACAAGCTGTGTGAGTAGGCAGAGAGCCAGGTCCAGAGGCACGTTCAAGAAGGATGAGCCAGCAGCGGAATCAAAACATCCAGTGTCAGGGGCAGGCAAAACAGATTTGTAGTTGGGTAAAGAGGCACAACATCAGTTCTAAAACAACAAACCACAGCACAGGTTTCAAGTATCATTGAGCAAGAAATATAAGCCAGAGGCAGATTTAAATAGTTAATTAGACAAGTAACAGTACTTTTGCTGCAGCTAGAAATACTTTGAGAGTGGTCACCGATACAGGGGAGCAGGTTGCTGCGCTAAAATGCATCATCTGCACAGCTCGACAAGTTGACAGCACTACGAACCTGCTTTTAGTTGCGAGGTCCCTAATTCGAGTCCTATACCAAGCAGAATAAGCACATTTCCAAGTTTACATAGAATAATATTGAGGGCACATTTTAATATCATTGAAATTTGAAGGACTCGGCTTGTGAATTGAGTATACAATCATGTGAAAATATACCCTCTTTGAATTCTATGGTTTTATATATAAGGACGTGATAACAATAATTTGTTCCTTAACAGGTCTAAAAATTAGGAAAATATAACCTCAGATCAACAAAAATAAAGCCAAAATGGAGAAGCCATGTGTGAAACACCCTAACTGCTTCCAGGGGGAATAAGATGCCGCTAATCAAATGTCCTTGATTAATTGATCATTAGCAAATGTGACCATGTCTATAAAGACAGAAGTTTTAGTGTTTGCTGGTTAACAATACTGAGGCGGAAAGACATCAGCGATTATCTTATTTGTTGCTGCCTATCGATCTGGGAAAGGTTATTAGGCCAATTCCAAACAATTTAATTTCCATTATTCCACAGTGAGAAATATTATTCAAAAGTGGAAAACATTCAAGACAGTTGCCAATCTCCCCAGGAGTTTTACACCTCAGACTCTACAAGCCTCAGTTATGTTCAATGTTCAAGGTCATGAAAAAGAACAATTAGAAAAAGACTGAACAAGGTTTGTTTGGAAGGGTTGCCAGGAGAAAGTCTCTTCTCTAAAAAGCGTGGCAGCACAGCTTAGTTGTGCAAAGTTTCATCTGAACAAACCACAAGACTTCTGAAACAATGACCTTTGGACAGACAAAACCAAATTGGAGATGTTTGGCCATAATGCACTGCGCCATGTTTGGGGAAAACCACACACAGCATATAAGCACAAATACCTCATACCAACTGTCAAGTTGCTGAAAAAGAAAAGAAGGTGTTGCAATGGCCCAGTCAAAGTCCAGACCTCAAACCGACTGAAATGCCGTGGGGGAACCTTAAGAGAGCTGCATAAGCAAACCTCAATGAATCGAAGCAACGTTGTAAAGAAGAGTGGGCCAAAATTCCTCCACAACGATCTGACAAATAAAGTCACGCTTAAAACAATTTCTTTGTCATTGCTACTAAAGGTGGTTCTACAAGCTATTGAATTGGATTTAAATAAATTATGTGTTGTTCCTCTGAGATTGTATTTACATAATTTTTTGACATGCTAAGGAACAAATGATTGTTATGTCCTGATATGTATATGTATAGAGTGTGTACCTTCTTTTTCACACAACTGTATTTGTTGTCCACCAGAATGTAAGCACTTTGCTTATAAGTATGCCTCCTCTGTCTACTTTGAGTTTGGTATACCATCATGGAAACCAGGACAACTGCCTGCGTTATATGGCTGCAAGGTAGTAAATAATCAAGCCAGGTACCGGTAGTAAATGCATACATTTCGTTCCATAAATTTGTAAAGAAACAATCCTTCTAGTGTGCACTAAAGATGCGGTTCAAACCAAAAGTCTGCTTTCATGACATATGCCAATTTCTGTTTCCAAGATTTTGATGCTAGAGGAGGCCCATGCCGGCGACCAATAGAGTTGCTTGCATGGCCATTTAACTCTTGACGGCGAACCTACGGATTTCCGCTCCCGTTAACCCCTGCGATGCTGAGTAAATAAGGTTGGCTAGACGGGGAAGGGACCAGGGAGATTAGTAAACGAAGACGAACACGAAGATACGTTTTGCCCCGCCATATCCGTATGCTCGTTATTTGGGCTGAACAACGAAAATCCACCCATCGTGTTCATTTTCACGTTCGCCTGAATACTAATGCACAAGTCTACTTTTTACTCTCTCTTTAACTATTTAAAAGCATAAATACAATGCAACACCACTGTCAATAATGCAAGAAACATGAAAATTATAATAACAATAAATATAGGTTTCATAAGCATGTGAAAAAGAATTATCAATTTAGTGAGGTGTTCCATAGATGCTATTTTAGTATGTTCAGCAATTAACTGAACTTGTAGAAGGAAAATCAGCAACATGACAAGACCTTGTACACATTTCATTAATTTTCTACACCCCACAATGGAGACATTATCAAACCTTCAATATTATTTTTAGATAGTTCTGCCCTGATTTGGCTTGGTGATATATTATGGGGTGAGCCCTATAATTAAATATAAGTATTACATTTTAAACTTAAGGATTGTCAAAGAATAGTATAAACCATAGTTTTCTATGTAGTTGTATTCCCAAATTGTAAGCAAACAATTTGAATATTTAGCATTAGTGCTAAATAAAATGTGCTGTTTTAGCTTGCCAGACCTTGTTCAAGAAGAAAAAGAAACCTGCAGATCTTGAAGTGGTGCAGCTGTTGATAGAAGCAAGAAAATTAAAATTGCAGTCAAGTTTAAAAAATGAAAACAGTGATCAGGGAGAACGACAATGGGAATTGACAACCCTTTCACATTGCATTATTTCATGTGTTGCCATTAGTTTTACTGCATAATGAATGAAATAAATTACCTGACCTATCAATGAATATTCATAATTTAATACGTAAAAGGGGGCTTTTGGAATTTTTAGTTATGATCTTGTTGGGCAGAAAAAGACCACTTTCATGCTTGTCATTGTTTTTTTTGCCCAGAACCCACAAAAACATTTTAGAATATTTCACCCATCTCTAAAAGGGACCAGATTCAGCACGTTTGAGAAAAAGAAGACAATTATTCCAATATATAGCAAAGTACAGTTTAACGTCTGCCCCACAGCAGAGAGAAAATGTTTTCATGAACATTTCAAGAAGAGATATAACATACTGTACTTCGTTATGTGGTAATAAACAGAGCTATACACTGTACTTTGTCTTTAAATTGCTTTTTTATCATCACTATGCTATCAAAATTTGCCATAAAAATATATCTTGTCTTAAATCACTTGTATGGCTCCAGATAAGATGACTTGACACAATCAGCCAAGAATATTTTTCCCCAAACCCCATAATGCTATATATATTGTTCCGTATTCAATTTTGCAATGAAAGACATTTGAATGCTCATATGTAGTAAATTCTACAATATATATATATAATCTTTAGCTATGCATCACATAAATCACAATAAAGTATAGCAATCATTTTAGACAATAGGAGTGTGGATAGAAATGTCAGAAAATAAAAATATTTATTTTATGATAAATTTTCAAAGATACACACGATAATGAGTAAACATAATAACAGATATAAAATCATGTAAATAATATTAAAAAGTAAAACAAATTATTTATTTCAATACAGCATTGATTACAAATGAAACACAAATAAAATACCGTTTCATTAGGAAAAACAAATACAACAATTAGTTAGATGTTTATTTTAAACCCACAATTTGAGGACAGCTTCAATGTAATATAAGAAAAAGAGTGGCTATTTATAATTTGTAAAGCATCTGTTTTCATTTTTTTTCTATTTAGTTGCTCACACCTAGAAACCAATCGCATTACCCTAATTATGTCAATTTATCTGGAAATGTCAATCCTAAATCTAATGTACAAAGTTCGTTAGTTCGACTAAGTGGCATTAGCATGAAGTGTGTCATACAAAATAAGATGATTTGCCTGCAAATAATTAGTAGGGTAGATAGGAAAGGATGGGGATGACAATCAGAGAGCCAGTGAAATAAAACTGACACAGAACAGGGTAAGCAGCTGTCTACTAAGCCAGATTATTATCTCCCAAAAATGATTGCTTGCAGTTTTCTTGTGCTCTTCTTCATTTCAAGTAGAATTTTAATGACTTTCTAGTCCAACACAAGATTAAATATGACCCGAAAGTTCACATTTTCCTGAAATAGATGTGAACAAACCATATGTGTGCTTTCGTAATTCCAATATACTGTATCTATACCCAGATAGGAAGGGGCTATGGATCTCCAGGTGTTCCTACAATTCTTAACGTGCTTTGTCAAACAGTAGATAACTTTGTCCTAAACGTTAGACTGCTGAAGCACAAATCTTGCATATACAATAGCATAGCCTGGGCGTCTAATTTAAACCAACAATAAAATTATTTTACACTTGCTTCAAAAGAGTCTGTGGGAGAAGCACTGCTTCCTCAGGGCTTCGAGTTAGTATCTTCAATAAAGTGGTGATATTTGGTCATGCTCACTCACCATCCAGATCCAACCTAGTCTCATCTACTCTGTCCATTTCTCCCCTGTTAAAGCTTAGACCCATTGTTGCAGCCACATCCCTAGGAGTGTCAGACCTCACTCACATCAACCTGCCACCTCCACCACTGCCTGTCTCTCTTCGCAACTTTTACACTTCATGCACACACATACACACGTTACTTTATTGATGCCCTTATTTATATTTGTTTGACCATGTGACCCTGTTTTTCCCGGCCTTTGTTGACGTAGCTTGTTCTTGTGATCTTGATCTTGTCTCCAGATTTGGCTTGTTTAGCTACCTGTGCTTCACGGTGCTAGACCCAGATTATTCCTGCGACTTCAACCTTGTGTCCTAAGGTGGTGTTACTTGACACGCCAACACATTCTACATAACATACCTGATCCCCATCTCTGCAAGGGGGTTCTGGTTTTCTAAGCTGTGCATTACAAGGATAGGGGAGCTCCAAACAATGGATGTTTTCAATAAGGACATGAAAGTTTATCATTGTTTGTGTTATTATTTTAACTACATTGTGTTTATCAATACTTGTGACTTAGATGTAGATCAGATCACATGTTATGAACACTTAATTCAGAAAACTAGGTAATTACAATTGGTTCATTTACGTTTTCTTGCCACTATATACCGTATGTTGTACACACACAAACACTGGGAGCAGGTTTGAGTTTTCATACAAATGCTTGATTAAAATACTTTTTTTTTATATAGAGAACTTATCTCAGTTGGAATCGGTGAGGCGGTGGGAGCTTTGGAGACAAAACTAGCTGTGCTGGATGAAGTCTGATTGCAAGATTATAGGATATTTATAACTAGTACTGAGAAAACAAAAAGTGGTGAAAAAAAGAAAGAAAAAACATAACTTTACCAAAATAATTTGTATCTGTCTTCTTCAAATACAACATTTATACTGGAATGTGTACAAGTTTGCTCCTGTTACTTTAGCTTGTTATCTATTATAAAATGTTTATTTTTACAAAAGATTTAAATACATTTATGTAGACTGGACTGGGGATAATGAATCACTTTAGGTCTGATGGCCATCTAATAATTGCAGGCAACGGCTGCTCCAGCAAGAAGGGCTCAGCCAGCCCTGTTTAAAACATGACTCAATGAGTGAAGAGACTTTAGAGAAATCTCACCGATTTAACAATACATAAAGGGCTAGGCTAGCTGTACCTGCAGCAGAAGCTCACCGGGCTTGAACCTTCATAATGTATAAAGAGATCATGGAGCTGAAAGGGGGAAGGGCCACCAGTACGTGTAGGAAGTTGCCAGATATTGTTGGGGTTACAGGGAGGGGCTGTTGGATAGTTTTGTAGGCACGTGAGAGAATTAATAAAGAGGAGAGAGAGAGAGGGAGGTTGATATAAGGAATGATAAAATTGCATAGATAGGGACATAGATAGGGACATGAAGAGAGAATAAAGATAGAGAGAAAAAGTGGACATAGTTTTAGTTATGGACGCATTTGTTTGTGTTTGTGTGTGTATATATATATATATATATATATATATATATATATATACATTCAAACAACTAATAAACATATGCCTACCATCAAATAATCTTTCCTGCTCCTTTCCAGACAAAATATTAAGGATGTTCTCCTTTTTACAACTATACACATTGAAGGTGTGATGTTAGTTGGCGTTAGACATGCCATGGCCCACCAAGCATCCTTATATTCTCTCCTTTAAGGATTGCCACTAAGTATCTGCTCATCTGCACTGTGGTTCTTGCATAAGCACGTTGGCATTTGTTGGCTACAAATTAAGGTCTGCTCTAAGGATTTTAATGTATTTATAAACAACATACCATAGAGATAAATAAATAAATAACATAAAATGTCAGTCACATTTATATACATATATTTACATCTAATTAGTCTTGCATAAACAAACATTATACCCTTTAGGCCACCTCTCAATAAGATTAATTTGTCTATTTAACTTTTTAAAATGAAAATCATTTTTACAAATAAAGAAGATGCATTAATGTTCCAAACAGTATTCCCAATACATTATTATTATAGTTTATTTTCAGCTTTAATATAGATTTTTTTTTGCAATTTCTTTTTAATATACCTTGATTCAAAATATGATTTATCTGTGATTTATCTTTTGGGGGGGGGGAGTCCAAACTTTCTTTTTGTTATTGGAGAAAAAACTGATAATAAAGCTCTTACAATTTACTTCCCTAAAGAATAATTCATACAATGGTCAACACACAGTTCATATATTGCAGCCATTTACTCCCCAGAGAAGATATTAGTGACTATCTATGTTATGTGATCATTTTAGTTCCTTTACAGAAAATGCAAGCCAGAACAGGCACATCCATTCTCTCAAGAAATAGGGTTTCAGTGACAGCTTTAACTTGTGGAGTACTTGTGATGTCAAGTACAGTAAAGACAAAAAGTGTAAAGTGACAACAGAAAGGGTCCAATGACTTAGCTTTGGAGACACTGTCAGGTGTGATTAGAACAGATTATCATTGCCTGTGAAAATTGACCACCCTGGTGGATATTGTAGGGATACTGTAGAAGGGAAAGATTGCTGGATTTACTTCCGACATATATTTATCCTCAGACTAAGAACTCTGTTGATTCCTAGTTCATTGTTCATTCCATAATCATAATCAGAGGTAAGATCTTTATCTATGATTAATTCCTATAACTAAATATCTCTTTTGCCATGTCTTTATAGTGGTATGAGTTCATCACGGCAATACTTTTCTCTTTGTCCAAAGGCCTTATCATGATGATGCTGTTGGTTTGTTTTTACTTCTCCAGGGGTTTCACTTGTCCTCTAGATGGTTTGGATGTATTAGTGGCTATATTTCCACTGTTACTTATTTTACAAACATCGTGATTGATGTGAGAAATAAATTAACATCTTGGTTTTAAATCAGTAAGTGGGGCTCAAATAATCAACTTTCCCAATGTGTTTATTATGAAGAAACATCAAAGTCTGGATCTGTTTTAAGTCAGCATTGGTAATTCCAATTGCCTTAGCATTCCTTACATTAGAAGGAGATTTGTGCAGAGCCAACGTTCTCTTTCACCGATATTCCATTGCTGGTCTTTCTGCCTCTGTTGTCTTGTTCGTCAAAGATGGTATAAAAATGACATCCCTTTCTAGAATACATTTCTTCAATTTTTTCGCTAACACCATGATCAGACGTCCACGACCTCCGTCATCTCAATCTTTGTCTAATGAGTATGCATAGAACAGGAGGTTAAGTGTTGCAGCAACAGATCCCTGTTCCATCCAAACATACAAAATTAATCTTACGCGTTTTGCCTGAGAAGGCTCATTCATATAGATTACCATATTTTAGTCACCATTTTTTCGCATTGGGCGAGTGAGTGCACTGAACTTTTCTGTTCGTATTTGATGATTTTCTGTGTCAATCTAAAGCTTTTAGACTTTAGACTACAAGTCTGTTTTAGGTTGAATTACAAGCGACTCTAAATAAAATGAAAATAATGTACCTCAAATTGTATCACAATATATTCTCTAAATTGCTATATAATATATATAATATATAATATATTTTTGCTTACTTATTAAAAGGTAGAGTTTACTGTGGGGTGTTGTTCTGCAATGGCACATACCAGAAGTTGTACATTCAAACCTAAATTACAGTGTGTGTGGAAAAAACACATAAATACTACCACAAAATTTGACAAATGTAGGTGGTAGAATTAGTGCATGGAAAGAGTTATAATATCAGCATTTGAAATACGCTGAGGTGTATAGTTCTCAAAAACATATGGTTTGATGGTGTAAACAGAATTGGGCCAAATAGGGCATGGAGGTAAGATGACCAAATGTCAAAATTCCAAATTATTATTATTCCAAATGCACACCTCCCAAATGTAGCCCTCTAGCCCTTAAGCAACCTGACAAACCTATTCAGAGACCTGGGGCGTACAGACTTGTTTTTGGATAACAAATTTCGTTTACAAATAAAAAAAAGCCCCCTAAATTTCATGCTAAACAGAAAGACAGGAACCCAAATTAGTTGTTTAAAAACAAATGAGCCAAAACCCCCCAAAATAAGTGAGGAAGGTTACACATATTCCATAAATCGTGTCATTTCTAACATGCAATAATAGAGGTCTATATTGTCAAATAAATAATGTCAATTAAGAAATGGAATAGCTGGTTGCTATTTGTAATTGAGATTGTCTTTGCCCTTTTCACCTTCATAAACCTTCTCATCACCGAGATGTTTTTACTGCAATTTGTCACGTTTGAAAACCAATATAAGCATGCAGCAATGACTTAATGAAATAGTAGCAATGAGAAGACACACATCAGTGTATGTTAACCAACCATGCTTGTAATGCAGATGCATTAGTAAAGGTTTAGTACTTTTTAATACATTTGTTTTTGATATTATATTATAAATTTGTTATTGTTTTTGTAAATATAATAATTGTAGTTTGTAGTACAACCTAACTGTATCTGTGCATCTGAAAATAACCACAGTGATATCTCTGCAATAACTGATATCATGTAAAGTAATTGCATAAATTAGCATACAAAAGTGAATATTCTATTATATGAAACAGTGAAGCAGCTGTACTCAGCCAGCATTATTTTGTGTGCATGTTTGTTATCTTTATATGTACTTAAAATATAGGTGATACTCATGGAGAGCATATGCAACATAACAAAGACATGTTAAATTAACTTATATTAATATATATATTTATTTTCATGCATCCATGTAAATTATTGGGGCTCCCAATATGTCTAAAGTGACCTTTATCAAATTGAAAAAAGGCCATGCATCCAGAAGTAATTATTTAAGAAAACAGACATAGTGTCAACCACAATACATATACAGGTTTCATATGAGGGCATGTATAAGAAGTCTGGAATTATTTATTATCATCATAGCAACCAATGTAATGATTCTATCAACAAGAACATTCTATTGGTTCTTATGTTTATAAGAGCACTATTCAAGCGTTTGCTTCCGAATTGTTTCTTTAGCTCTTCTGTTTTCGCACTTATATGGAGCCGTAAATTTCTGCGATCTTTAACTGATGTAGAATGTGTAACAAGATTAGTTTGAGATTTGTAATTAATACCATTTCATAGTTACTCTGCCTCCAAGGAATTTAGATGTAATGAGGGTATTGGCATTGGAAGCTATTTTCTGGCCGCTGGGTAGGACAATTAACTTGACTTATGGGGATTATGTACACATTCTAGCACTGTTGATTTATTCAAGCATTTTACAGAACATCTGCCAACAGCGGTTTCTACATTGCAGCATACTGACTTCTAAGTCTTTGGCAAAAAGCCAGAATCCCATGATGTATTAAGGTCCAACAAAGGTTCTCCTGCTGTGGAAGTGTGTTAAAGCCATGATGCGGCATTTTGATCTGCTTAGGGGAGTGACTGGGAAACCACTATGATGTTATAACCACCAACAGTGATTGTGAGTGTAAACATGTTGGACAACTCATGCCTCCAGTGTGCCAAATTTAAACAATGTAAGGTTAGTATATGAGTCTGGCACTTTACAAACCAGCAGCCACCAAATGCTGTATAAGTGACCACTGACTGGATATGCATGGCCACACATGGGCACACATTATACACAGTTA
The DNA here is from genome assembly GCA_009364415.1 of Spea multiplicata. Taxonomy (NCBI): domain Eukaryota; kingdom Metazoa; phylum Chordata; class Amphibia; order Anura; family Pelobatidae; genus Spea; species Spea multiplicata. The sequence continues at coordinate 43,383,344 of VKOC01000002.1, read as the reverse complement.
CACAGTAGCCCACCAGGCATTTACCAATGTACTAGATGGCAAGTCTTTTAGAGAATAAACATAATTCATTCTGCTTGTTTCATCTTAAAACAAAATGTATAAACTTCAACTCCAACTTATACTCAGTGGACATGTGATTCATCAACTTAACTACATCCTGGTTAACTGCAGTGCAACATATATTGAACTTCATCCTGGAACCAAACCCTCTCTTTGGTTCCATACACATTGATACACTGCTGACTAATTGAATGCCTTGGTATGGCTTCTCATAATTACAAATTCACCAACCTAAGTAAAATTGTACAGTATCGGTGATAAAATTGTCTTTCAGTTATTTAAAATTGAAAACCTGTTTCAAGGTAGTTTAAGACAGTTGCCCATCAACTAAACCTCTAATTTGTAGACAAGTTAATGTTTTACTATCTTTTTTATATATTATTCTTTGATAAAGAAGCATTTTTGAGCAGCTCAGCACCTCAGTCTTGACCTTTGCATTGTAGTGTTAGCAGCCTATCCTTTCCTAGCATCCAGCTTCTGATCTTCTGCTGCTGACCCTGCTTCATATTGACCACTCTCCTGAATAACGTGTCTGGTTTTTCTGAGCTTGGCTACTACTCCAGTTCCACACCATGTATTACGATTAACTGTTCCTGATCAGCCAGCTTTCATCAATATAATCTGTTCTTGTACACTAGCCTGGTGTGTGACTCTTGTCTGTACTTACCTGTCTGTCAATAAGCATCTCCGAGTACAGACAGAGCCTCAGATATCCCCTGCAATTCTGCTCCTACCCGACCTGTTGATCTGGGCCCTGACAGTCAGACCACAATTCGTGCAGTAAAACAAGAACAACATATAGGACTTATATAGAGCCTTAATTCTATTAACATTACTTTAACAGATGCACATTCTCAATGTACACAGAACCCAACCCCAAATCTCATTAGCTCAGGGAGTACACAGGCAATTCATCAGGTAAGGGAATTAAGTGATACCCCCCTGTAGTGGGTAAACAGGCTGTGCTAGCCAAAGTAAGAGATGGAGACCAGTTAGTAGGAAGTTGCAATAGTTTGGACAATCACAAGGGAGTGGATTCATAGTTTGGTTGTTTCTTGTATGAGAAATTGGCAAATTCAGGAGATGAAGGGGGCAGGATCTGGTGAGGGACTGGATGTGATGGATGAAAGAGAGAGCAGAGTCAAGTGCTACACCAAGGCAGCGAACTTGGTCTGCCGGTTGGACAGTGATGTTGTCAGTAAGAGATAAGTCAGAAATTGTGGACAGAGCTGATGGCGGGATTACCATAAACTCAGTCTTGCAGATGTTGAGCTTTAGGCAATGGGACACCATCCATGATGCAATTTCTAAAAGACAGTCAGTGATTGCGATAGTGATAGCGGACAGGAGCAAGTTCTAGTGAATGGGACACTAAAAGTATGGCCAGAAAGATAGGATTTAAACCAGGAAAAAGCTGTGCCACTGATGCCATGAGCATGGAGCGTCTGTAGGAGGAGGGGTGGTCAACTGTGTCAAAGGCTGCAGAGAGGTCCAAGAGAATAACTAGTGAGAATTGGCCTTTTGTGTAAGCTGCAAGGAGGTCATTAGTAATCATCAGTTTAAATGTTATTTGGAGAGGGGAAACTGGACAGTTGTTTAATGGGGATGTGGGATCAAGGGAAGGTTTCTTGAAGATGAGATTTGATGATGACATATTTGAATGAGGGTGGGAACACACCAGAGTAAAAATAAAGATTAGGGACATTGGTTAGGGGATGTGAAGGTGCAGGGTCGAGAGGACAGGTGGTGAGGTGGGAGGACGAGAGGACCTTCAGAAGGTGTGACTAAACTGACGCAGGTGAGGGAAGCTTGTGGTGAGGAGGGAGATCAAGGTACCATATAATTAACACCTTAGCTTAACGATTGCAATTAAGCTAGACCGAAGTTAACTCTCTGAAATCAGCAGAGTATGAAAACGGGCAGGATAGAAACATACCAGGTGAAACAAGGAGTTTCAGCAGGAGATGAGGGTTAAGGGGGGAACAAATTAACATACATATAAGATAATATGCTTCTGGATGAAAATATATTGGAATTTTCTTACCCCAATAGGTTAGTTTCAATGACCTAAACTGTAACTTTGAATAGTATACTATTTTAATTATTAGCTATAATACAATTCCTCCTTTCATTTTTCATCAAATGATAAACCAGATGACTTGTTATCTTTCTTTCTTTGTTCATAGTCATTGACAACTTCTAGGCAAACGTTATTGTGTAAAATCTCTTTGATGTTAAGCACATTTTTGTGCAGTAGAGAAGAAATATATATTATTAACTCTATTTTTCTGAAACCAAAATGTATTAATTCTACAGTAAAAAGTTGAACCGTAGATGTAATTGCTCAAGGGGTTTATGGTAATATGCATCTTCATTTGTTCCTGTTGCCGTGGTGACCTATTCTCTGGATTCACATATATTTGATGGAGTTTTAGGTCATAAAGACACAGTAAGACCTATTTTTCTGTTTTAATTTAAAAACTCTTGCTTTAATCATTTCACTAATGTACCTGTGAGTAATGCTCATGAAATAGTATGCGTGTAAGACACTGAACAGGAGTAAAGGAACCCCTGTGTGTCATGCAACCCTCCTTACCATTAAACAAATGCAATATTTTATTTAAATGAACAGCTAACTGCTTCTTAGAACTAAATTTATTGGTATGATTTAAAATATAATATCCAATAAACCCAATAAAACCCAATATATATACCATAAATATTCTTATTTGCAAAGGTAATGATATGCATAGTGGGAAGTGGAGATTTTGCAAATCGAAAGATGATCTTGTGCCTTCACAAGGTTTTGATGGGTTAATCACTTGTTTAATTTAAACCCCTGTTTCTGTCAAGGCAAAGGTTAAGTGCTGCGAAATCTGTTGGCCAAAAGTACAATTCATTTAAAAATTGACTACTTGCTTCTAAAATATATTCGCACAATAGAGAAAAATATATATCCCACTCCAATCTACAGAGACGTCCTAGCATGAAACCTACATCCATCCTCTATTTTCTACTCAATGTGGTGGGTAGCCTTTCTGGAATGCATTTGACCTAGAAAAGGTTGACCTTCAAGTACTTATTTGTACAATAATTCTGTTTCTGGCTTGCTGAACCCCCCTTGAAGACCACCAAATAATTTAGGTTGCATGATTAACCACTTCCACTCCAACTCATAGGCTTCTTTATTCTTAGATATAGTTTTCCTTTTGGTGATAATCATGCCTCAATATTTTGTAATCTATAAAGAGATGAGGCAGGGCTAAATTCAGAGGTATCTGATTCCCTTAGGGTTCCAAAGCAAGTAGTAGCGTCTCCCAAACCAGAAACTGGATTTTAAGATAGCCATGTTTTACTGGATTATGTTACTGAATATCTTGTATCCTTGCTACCTTGAGCAGTGTCCACCCAAATCCATACTCATTTGTACAGCAGCACTATGCTCCTCTTCTTTTCACCTCTATACATATAAATATGTATTTATTTGTGTTTCATATACAATTTTGTACGTACGTTTCTTACGAATCTCCCTTGCATGTCATATATTTCGAAAGTGAATAACGGAAATAGTGCATTTTGATGATGTCATATATTCTTCAAAATCAAAAAAGATATGCACTAATAGAAAAGGTGCATTTTTATAAAGCAGTAGAGGTTGGAAAAACACAAAATGAATGTTAGTTATGTCATATCAATTGGAGATTGGAGACAGAGACATGGAACCTGATGATGGAGAATGTAAGGAGACATTGAGAGTGTGAGACACTGTGATAAACTGAGTGAGTGGAAAAAAAACAACATTCAAATGGAAAATTTGAGCTCTATGCTTCGTTCTCATTTGTGTCGTAGGGCATCCTTCCTCATTTTTGCTAAAGTGGGCAGATATTGGTCTGAGATAGTTGAAGGGGGATGTTGGCGTCTGATGTGGCAGAAGAGAGCCGTTGTGGAGAGAGGAGATAGAGGGGGCTAAATGGGGGAAGTTGGAGGCTGATGGATCACACATGAGGAGGCTGAAGAGATGACTGAAGGTTGCAGACTGCAGAAATGAAAGGGGGCAGATGGGGTGGCTGAGACAGCTATTGAGCTGAGGTGGTTGAACAGGATGGTGGGGGTCTGAAGTGGCTCAAAAGAGCAGTTGGGAGAGAGGAAAAAGATGGTAGGCTTAAGGGGCCATTGGAGGCCGAGGTTCAGATAGGAGGCTGAGGCGGCTGAAGGAAGCAGTTGGGGTGTGAGGCTTCACATAGGGCTGAGGTTGCTGAAGAGAGCAGTTTTGGGGGTGATACATTGTAACCTCTATACATATAAATATGTATTTATTTGTTGGGGTACTGAGGAGGCTGAAAGGGCAGTTAGGGGTGAGAGGTATATGAGGGGCTGAAAGCAGCAGTTGGGTTGGCTGAAAGGGCAGGTGAGGATGGAAATGTAGGGGTTGAGTGATGGGGCTGAGAAATGCAATTATAGTGGCACGTGTCATGACATAATTTGAGTCTATTGATACACAAAACAACAAAGGAAATTCAATGGCAAAAAACTGTTAATGCCAAATGTAATTTCTTGCTGCAGTCCCTGGGTTTTTGGTACCTTAAGCTTTTTTCCTTTTTTTGCGATATGTTGGTTCAACCATTATTCCTCTTTCCTGTGAATAGTGTACAAATGTAAGCTATATATTGTTTTTTTTTTTTTCAAAGAGATAGTGCTTTCGTTTGATACCATAGTTACATGATTAGCTGAAAATGTAGGATAAGTAATTTAGTAAAAACTAGAGAAAAATGGGGGGAAAAAAACATTTTTTTTCAATTTTCTTCTAAGGATCCTCACAAAATTATTTAAATTGACAGAAAATACCCTCAAAATGTCACAATACAGGTGTGCTGATTTTGGAAATACCTCAGTTATATGTAATTTCTCAGCAGTTATAGGGAACATATTATAAGACATACATTAAGGTTTCAATTTTTTTACATTTAAAAGAAACCAATACAAGTATGAATGTATGTATGTATATATATATATATATATATATATATATATAATGTATATGTAAAGCAGACAGCCCAGGGTATTTGGCTAGGAGCATTCGGACACTTTTTATTCAGCTATTTGGCCTCCGATCACTGCACATTTTACTCATAGCTATAATGTCCTGCACTTTTTTCACCACCAATTCTGTGTGGCTTAGGATCTTTTGGAATTTGCAAGGCAAAACATATGGATTTGTGCGAATTTAAAGTACTCCCATTTTGTTAGCAGGACACCTGCATAGAATGTCACACTGTCAGTCTCTCTAGTGTTGTAAAGCACAATTTTACATTGCATTACCGCATTTTCGCCGGGCCGCACTACCGAAAGCATTCTGCAGTCTTCTGATCCGGTCTTCCAGACACCCTAGAAAAGGTAAAAATGCTAAACCCCAATTATAGGCTGCACCCCCACTTTAAAGATTTTAATTATGGGGAAAAAAGTGTGGCCTATAATCGGGCCAATACAGTAGTTCTATTTATTCCCGCAGTAAGTAAAGTGCCAGGAAACAGACAACCAAATACACACACCAGGACAGGCTGTGCCACACCGACCCCCAAACACACACACCAGGACAGGCTCTGCCACACTGACACCCACACACA
>VKOC01000002.1:43328968-43363526 GCA_009364415.1 Spea multiplicata | reverse complement strand
ATATATAGAGTATGTATTTATTCAAAATATATAAAAAGGCAACAGTAACTCAAATAACCACTCGTTACAACCAAGGTATGCAGAATACCATCTCTGAACACACAACACATCAAACCCTTAAGCAGATGGGCTACAGCGACAGAAGACCACACCAGACCACTCCTGACACCTAAGGATGGAAAACTGAGGCTACAATTAACACAGGCTCACCAAAATTGGGCAATGGAAGACTGGAAGAACGTTGCCTGGTCTGATGAGTCTCGATTCCAGCTGCGACATTCAGATGGCATGGTCAGAGTTTGGCGTGAAAGCATGGATCCATCCTGCCTTGTATCAACGGTTCAGCTGGTGGACGTGGTGGTGTAATGGTGTGGGGGACATTTTCTTGGCCAATTGAGCATTGTTTAAATGTGGCAGCCTACCTGAATATTGTTGCTGACCATGTCCATCCCTTTATGACCACAGTGTACCCATCTTCTGATGGCTATTTCCAGCAGGATAATGCACCATGTCACAAAGCTCACATCATCTTAACCTGGTTTCTTGAACATGACAATGAGTTCACTGAACTCCAATGGCCTCCACAGTCACCAGATGTAAATCCAATAGAGCACCTTTGGGATGTGGAACGGGAGATTTGCATCATGGATGTGCAGCCGACAAATCTGCAGCGACTGTGTGATGCCACCATGTCCATATGGACCAAAATCTCTGAGGAATGTTTCCAGCACCTTGTAAAAAGTATGCCATGAAGAATGAAGGCAGGTCTGAAAGGGGTCCAACCCTGTATTAGAAAAGTGTACCTAATAAAGTGGTCCTGATGAAAGTCAAATATAGATTGAAACGTTGACCTGGAAAAGAGGGTTTATTGGAAAGTATTTATTGGAAAAAGACCTAGAGTGCTGTTAACTATCCATAGACTGTGTGTGTGTGTGTAAATATATATATATACACAGTATATCGCACATTTCAACATTTTCTCCAAAAGAAAAACTCCTTAATAAATGTTCCAACTGTACAACTGTATTTATTATTTTTACAGATAATGATCAAAAATATGCATTATCCCCACTGTACATTTCCTGAACACATTTTCAAGATAACACATGCTTTATTTCAGGTGTTTTAGCATATTAACTTTAATAACATGACACAATGTCTTGGCAAAATTCCATTCACAATTAGACATTTTATTTTTAAAGAGGGCAACTAAGGTGACATAGATATACAATTACCAGTAATCACCATGACAAGTAACATGACATCATCTCAATACATGAATATGTTAACAAAATATGCCAACACTTTTTTATTTTAAGTAAACAAAACCTACAATGCAAACAAGAAATGGAATGTGTTGTATTTAAAAGTAGACACTAGGAAGCATAAGGCTTTATAGACCTTGTCAGAATGTATCTTCATACAACAAATTACTATTTGCATATTTACTAAAACACAGTTTAACCATTCAGATGTTATTGGCTTTTCCCCCCCGAAATAGATGGTTAGTTTTGCTAAAATGCAACCTTAAATAAATTATTAAAGTAATTTTAATATCTAAGTAGAGGCGTATATTTTTGATATTTAAGTACAGTATTTAGTGGACCACTGAAAATTATCATTACTACCTCCTGCAGAGATCTCTGCCACATTCTGCTTGGCATTCATGCATTATACAGAGAGAGATTATAGAGCTTTGTGCCACAAGAGGTCTACTTTATGCTCAAATCTACACTTCTACAACCCTGGCCCACCATACCATATAATTCCCCACTCTGCAAGGTTTGATGATAATGGGATGTCCAGGTTACAGGTTATTTCATTTTTTATGGGGCAGCTGGGGTTTTCTCCCTTAAGTAGGACCAGGGACAACATCCTTTATAAATACATCACTGGCTGCCACAACAACAGGGCACAGGCCTATGCAAAGACATTACAATTTAACACAATGGATAAATTGATTAATATCTCATCATCATGGGTGCCTCGTGGATATGATAGTTGAGCCAGCAATGGCTGGAGAAATACCTGTTTTCTCTTGACCTAGACCTAAACTTTGGTCAATATCTGGAAAATCATGAATAATTATTACTTGTTGGCAAAGGTAGGTTATATAGTAGTTCTTTTGTCACTGATGAACCAAAATTCATGTCAAATGGGTTGGCTGATGTTGGTTTTAACAAAAGCAGAAGAGTACCAAACTCTGCTGTAAAAACAACCTCTTCTTCTTCACCAGTTTAATTATGTTATTGTGAAGCTTTTATGGCTACGCTAATGGCATTGGGCATTTGTACTCTATAAAGTCAAAGAGGGGTGACAACAAATAAATAAAACTTGCTGGCATAAAGATTTTGACTGTATAACACTCGGTGTGAGTTCTCTTTATTCATCTGTACCTCACACAGGTGGGATATAGACATCATGTTGTCAGTTGAGTCTATCTAGTCAGAAAGGACTTTTTGATGTATTTCTTAGTTTCTTAGTTTGGTGAAGTAGAGAAAGCTTAATTTAATACATTTAAAATTCATTTCAGTAGAACTGAGACAGGTTTTAATCTGAGACAAGATTTAATGTTGATGTATAGGGTGTATTGTCATATTAAGGACAGAGAAGTACAGGAAAATTGTGGCGAGGATGTAATTCCATTTTTAATTATTATTATTGTTATTTTATTTAAGGATTTTAAAAGGTATGTGGGGGAGGGGTGAACTCACAGGTCCTTGGTGTGTCAAGGTAAAGTTTGCAAGTTGGAACTACGTTTCAACTCGCATTTGAGCTTGTAGGTTAATGAATCAGATTTCCTGCTTTTTTCAATGTATATCAACTTGACTCTAGCGCAGGCGAGTTTATGCAAGATTAATTATTGTTTCAAATTTAATATAAGTTACATTAGTTATAATGTAAGTCAGACTTTTACTGAACTCAAGGTAGTTAGGGTGTATTCAAGCACATTACACTTTGTGACCCATTTCTTTTACAGAATACATGGTTAAACGGCTCCATCAAGGCTCCACTCATTATCTATGCACAGTACCTTGTCTATCAGTAAATGTCAACAAGCATGAGGCTCAAGACCCTGCTCAGATCAATAAGGACTGTCCTCACTAAATCAGAAGATTTAGCAATTATGAAAAACAGTATTGTCATTCAATTTAATACACACATGACTTTTAGGATCATTTTTTAAAGGGATTGTAAAGATTCATGGCAATTAAAAAATGTATGTGACAAATTCTCCACGTTGTACTCTAGGAGTAAAAAGTGGCTAAACTAAGATCTATTAATATATACACTATATGGACAAAAGTATTGGGACATCTGATCATTATACCAACAGGGACTTTGCATTCTAAATACTTAGATATTAATTTAATTAATAATGTAATTGGTCCCCATTTTGCAGCTATAATAGCTTCCCCTCTTCTAAGGCTTTCCACAAGATTTTGGTGTGTCTGTGGGAATTTTCGCCCATTCATCCAGTAGAGCATTTGTGAGGTCAGGTATTGATGTTGGACGAGAAGGCCTGGCTCAAAATCTTCATTCCAGTTTATCCTAAAGGTGTTCAATGGGGTTGAGGTCAGGGCTCTGTGCGGCCAGTCAAGTTCTTCCACGAGAAACTCATCCAACCATGTCGTTAAGGACCTTGCTTTGTGCACTGGGGCACAATCATGCTGGAATAGGAAAGGACCTTCCCCAAACTGTTCCCACAAAGTGAGAAGCATAGTATTGCCCCAAATATCTTGGTATGCTGATGGGGATGTACCCAAAGAAACTCTCCATAATCTTGTGGAAAGCCGTCCCACTAGAGTGGAAGCTGTTAGAACTACAAAGGGGGGACCAACTACACATTAATATCTATGTTTTTAGAATGCAATGTAATAAAAGTCCCTGTTGGTGTAATGGTCAGGTGTCCCAATACTTTTGTCAATATAGTGTATGTGAGTTTGGTAACATCATTTAGTTTTGTATGCATAATAAAATAAAAACAGATTAATGTGAGCAAGTCTCAGAACAGCAGCAGATTACTAAAATATTTGTTTTAATATTTAAGACAATTTTAAACATCTTGTTTTAAGGATGAGAATTACAAGATTTTCAATTTACATAGATTGCAAAATAATTGTAAATGCTTTATGTATTTTTTTTTTAAGCAGTTGTCAGCAAACACAATTACCACTGTCCTTGGCACATTGCCAAGTTTAACTCCATTAAATTTCTGTATATTCTATCATCATTAGGCATAACCTCTCTCTATGCATTTTATCAATGAGAAAGCATATTTGTTTTTCTTCGTTTTTTTGGAATGTGTTACGCGATGTCAGTAAAGACTAAAGTTATCAAAATACTGAGAAACAGCTTGTAAATATATAACATTTTTCTTCAGTTCACAAGCAGTGACATGAACCAAAGAATTCAAACACACAGTACCAACGCAAACTGTATATTACTTTGCAACATGTCTGTTATTTTCATTCATCTTCTTAAGGACCATTGCAGGACCTCACGGAAATGGAGACTATTTATCAACATCTTTCATCAACAAAGTCAAATGCTAAATGTAGCAATGCAGAAAATACCTCGCTACTCATTATGCATGTTGTGTTATACATTTTATTTTAAGAAAAAGAAGGCACGGTTTCATTCTTGCAGAAACAGAAATGGAGAAATATAAAATAAAAACTGCACAATGGATTATGAAACAGAAAGTAACTAAATAATTAGAGTAATCTTAAATATAACGGTCATAAACATTGGGCACAAACAGGCTAGCAATAGAAGCCATCAATAGGAATCAATCAGCTTTCTGTATTGATTAATTTTTAAAATTAATCACATGGTCCAAGCCTGAATTGGTGATCAATGCATGGTATATTGAGAAAAATTATTAATATACATCAAACTATAAAAAAGAAATGAAGAACAATGTGTAGTATTGTCTCACTGGCCAAAAATATTTAATCCAATTATATTTTTTCATAGAAGCATTTTAACATGGAATTCGATGGCAGATAAGAACCATTTAGCCCATCTGGTTTGTCCATATTTCAATTGATGTCCAGAAATAAGAAATTGTATACATTAGTTTCATCACTTCGCTTAAATCAGAGAATTAAAAATGTAGGGTCCTGCGAAGATTCAATTTTTGGAATCAAATTAAATTGGTAGTGATATGAATATTGTATATATATAGAATAATAACAAACACATCAAAAGTAAGTGTACCACAGCACAGGCTGAGTGATAGTATTTTTATATTTATATGTATGAAATTGAATGTTTCCTATTACACAGTGAAAGTGTTTGTTTTAGGAGGACGTATAAATCATGTAAAAAAACAAACAAACGTATATTTGTATTTATTTTTTTTTTCTTCAGCAATTAGACTCCAGCGTATTGTTGCATGACTGAAATGGTCATTAACATTGTCAAAATAGTCGCTATCATCAATTACACAAACAGGTCAAAAGCGATTTGCACCAAAAGCAAACATTGAAGAAGAAGCGATGTTTAGAAATGGATATACCTCGTCTCCAAATACAAAAATTAAAAAAAACACGGGGCATTTACTCCTTTATCAAGTCTAACCTCTACTGGTATATATTATCTTTTCTAACCCTGGTTTGCCTGCCCTTCTTTGCAGCCACATTTCTCAGTAATCCTTTTGCCTCTTTTCAATTTTGTATCATATTATGCATTTTTTACTTTTTGTTATGATTGTATCTTTTCCTGCTGTTATTTTATATGAATATTATTTTGGTGGTTACTTATTTTGATTGATTGCAATATATAACTTGTTCTTCTTATTATTATTTGGCTATTATTTTTTTATATATGTAAGCAATTAATAGTTAAGACGCCTTTATTATTATGTAGTTATTGTATTTTGAATCTGCCCAAATATTTTTTTTTTTTAGATTGTGGATATAGCTCCATTATAAGGCATTATACCAGCTACATTGGATTTCAATTAAAAAACATGTAAATATTGTCTTATTCTTTTAATTGTTTTTAATATGTTAAGGGAATTTTTTTGTTTGGTAGATTCGAGGTTAGATTTTAATAAAAATTTTTGGTCAAGGTTAATTTTGGCCAAAAATGTTAGATACACAGGGCCCTATAATACTGTCCACAAAACTTAATTACCTTTATTTTTCAAAAGTAGATATGAATGGACCTACAGATTTCTTAAAAAAAAAATAGTCCAGTAGCAATAAAAAACAAAACATGTCCTGTGATTCCCATTCAAACAGTGTTTTATTGTTAGAATTTGCAATGTTTAATATATTGCATGTATAATTAAGTAGTAATATAGCCACTGTATCAAAGATTGTAACTGTAATTTGCAGACTCCATACCCTGTTTCCATGATACAACATGTTAATTTATTTATTATTCCTTTGTTAGTATAGTTCACCAAATCTGTTTTACCATGCTTTGCCATTTTTAGCCAGAGGCACACATCTCTGTTCCTTTTCTAGACTGAGTGTCCCAAGTTCAAGAGGAACATAAGCAACCATGGGTTTGATGATCTTTGGTTCTGATTTTCTTCTTCTTAAATACAATTTGGAACTCCTCCAGAAGGTCCACATGAAGAATGTAGATGAACAGTTGGCTGTTTCCTACTGTAACAAGAGACTTTATCTTTATATTCGCACAGCTGGCCAATAAAGAAGGATAAGGTGAGCGGTGTTGTATGCGCTGTTCTGATGGTCTTAGATATCTTTGTATCCCGTTTCTGTTGGTAGAGCCCTCACGTCTGGCAGCGTTCCCAGACTACTGCGTGCCCAATGAGTTCTTTTACTAATCTCATATGGTGACAAAATGTATCATACTGATCACAATGAATCACGCAGGATGGTGTAGAATATATCAGCGCTTAATAAACAAAAGTTATTAAATATTAATATTAAATGGTCAGGTACATTTCAGATCCATGTATATTGTCCATCTTATTGTCCATCTGTCCGAGCTGGTGGCAACAAGTTTGTTTATGCAAATTATATCTTTCTTTTTCTCTGACACATTTCCTCCCTGGTATCTGTGTTAAACATAAGAGAAATAAACACGTTGCAAAATATAAACTACACATGCACCAAATTGCAAGTCACTGAAAAAGGCTGGGCAGTGAAAAAAAAAAGTGATTTTTGTTTGTGAGGCAGGGTCAGGCAAGAGGCAACAGAAACATAGAATTTGACGGCTTAATGCCTGTCTCAGGCATCTTTAAATTTCCTCACTGTATTAGACTCTACCACTTCTGATGGGAGACTGTCCCATTTATCTACCACCTGCTCTGTAAAGTAAATAGCAACAGCAAAAGTTAACAGCACTTAAATAGCGTGTCCTATAGCAAATCCCTACTTGGGAGAGTCTCCAATTTGAGAGCAAATATCTGCGTGATTACATCAGACTATTGCTGACCACAAGGTTAGTCTAAAACCTAAATGTGAACAGGGAACCTACAATCCCAGAGGAGCAGTTTGGCTTTCATGTCACTGAACTGCATTTGATATACCTATTGGCACAGCAAGCAAGGTGGTCGATTCCTAAATTCCCAAGGAAAAAAGTCCATGTATTTTAAGATGAGACTAGATTAATAAACAAAAATGACAGCAATCAAATAGCATACTCTATGGGGCGATCTCCGCCTGCTGGAATTTCACATTTTGGCCCATTTGTGCCATTACAACTCTACAGCCAAACCCAAATGTTGTGTCAATGTATTTAAAAGGTCTTATACGGTCTTATGGAACACAAGTACTTTACAGATGTGTATATTGCCATCAAATTTATTATATACTGTATTATAAAAAAAGATCATGTTAACTTCAGTATTATATATTTCAAAACACCATTTTTATCTATAAACCCCACAAATACTTGGAGATTATAAGGCTACAGAAGGCATGGCGAAAATAAACCACTCTCCTAGTTAGTTTCTAAGTTATTTTATTTGGCAGTATAAGTGGAAACATATTCAGATGATATATATGTCATCAGAATGTTAAGGTCAAATAAAAATAAAAATGTCTTAATTTAGCTGTGACACTAATAGTTTTTGGCTCTCCACTCTAATGTAGCGTTTTATAAAGCAACTGTAATCAATATGTAAAACAGCTGTTGCTTCTGTGTAAGGATAATGCAACACGTGTGAGATATCTTGATTTGGCATTACGCTGATATTTCTAGCAACATCGTTCTGAATGGATTTGGAAAGCCAAATATGACTGACAACAGGTTGTAAGGTGTAAGACTCAGGAGTGGGTCTGCATTGCAATATACTAGGTTATAACATTACGCAACCAATGGGTGACAGAGTGTTTGAGAATTCTGATGTCATACATCAATGCCTCCTGCTCCAAAACATTGCCTTAATTTTAAAAAGGGACACTCCAGCCATTAAATGCACCTTAATGCACATGATAGCTATGTGGCCCTGTTACATTTTTGTGCTGTTCCTTTTGCAAAAAAATGGGGGATTCTGCAGAAATGCTTGGGTCCCTTCTCCTGCCCCCCCCATCTATTTTGCAAGCTAGAGATGTGTTCAACTGAAAACACCACCCTGATAAAGACTCATAAAATTATTGCCAGACAGCACAAGTGCTGGCTTGGTGAATACTGTTAGTGGGAGTCTATTAAGACTGGCAAACGGAGGGGATCGCTTTCCTGACACTGATTGGCTGCTTCAGGTAGCCAATCGGTGACAACAAATGTCACATCATTGAGGAGGAGGGCAATAAGGTCTTCTTTTAATTTATTCTGTTTCATATTGAAGAAAGCATATTAGGAAACTGTAATATGCATTCTTCTTTAATGGGACAATGAGCTAGTATGTGAGGGACTTATCTATTCTTTACTGTTTTCATTTATAAGTAAAATTGGTGACCTATTCACCGCCTGCTCCCTGTGGCAACACAGAAAAATAGTGAACAGGGAACATCCTTAAATTAAAGTGTAGGGTTTGATTAATAGTGTTTGTCAGTTCAATGGCATTCTTTCCTGGGGCATGCATATCCATCCCTATAAATGTGTCTAAATTCAAGACTATAAAATTCATGGGCACGTAAAATCTACTTTAATGTTAACTTTGACTCTTTAGATGCCATGAGGGAGAGAAGGGCAATTGTCCCACTCCAACTGGTTTAACTGACCACCTAACCCACCAGACACAGGATGGGGGAAACTAAGAGGTTAGACAAACCTTTTTCATTATATGGGTATCCAAGGACTCTCAATGTTTATTTTAAATGTTTTTTTCTTTAATATTTTGATTAATCGGTGGTGGCTTTGGCCAATCATAGCTATTTAAAGTGCTATGAAGGGTCTTTAACTTTCAATAATATGAGTAGGAAATGCATTTAGTTCTTTCTATATTCATTGGTGAATCCAGTGTACGCACATTCTACAGTATCAAGGTATTACTAGCATTGTAACCAATTCCACAAGTAAAGCATGCTTCATGAAAACTATTAAAAATCCTGATGTAGCCCCCATGAAACATGCTTTGCTTGTGACAAAACAAGCAAAGCATTCTACATTGTAGTTTTGTAGTTTCAGGGTTTTTTTTATCAGCAAAAAACTACTATGTTCTATAGCAGGTAATACCCAGCCGGTAATGGACATGGTAATAGTGATCCGTTCAGACATTAAGTACAATTTCTGATGACTGGTTAATTTGAAAAGGGCTGATCTGGATCCAAATGGATCCATTTAACAAAAGGCTATACTTTAGCAATACATTTAAACATCCAAAGATAAATAAAAATACAGTTTGCATCCTGTTGATGCTGAATGCATTATATAATTTCATATTTAAAATAATTTAAATGCAACAAATCGTTAATATATCATTTATTTAATATTGAGGATCCAGCTGCTGAAAGATGAAATGGAGTTTCATTGGAGATGTAGGTGATATTGATTTACAGCGAGGATATAAAATATTAATTAATATTAAAGACTTAGAAACTCTTTATCTTGTAAATCGTTGTTTGGAATGCCATTTGTGTGGACTCATTGTACAGCATAGAGAAATATGAGGGCACAATATAAACCTACCAATAATACAATTGGAATCCATCAGAGCCCAGAACAGCAGCTTAGAGGGCTGCACATTATAGGACTCAGTGGTCCTAGAAAAGACCTGACTTTTTTGCGAGGATAATTTCCCAACAGTTTGATTTTCATGCTACAAAACTTTACTGTTTAAAAAAAAATTATTGTTGTCTTCATGTTAGACAGTGGCAGTTTTTTTAAAAAACAATCCGGTAAATAACATTGTAAATATTAATAAAAAACAGAAAACTGTGAATTTGTTTAACAGGAAAAGAAAGAGAAAATAAGGTATTTTAAAATTATATTGTGGTGTCCTTCCTTTCCTTTGTAAAGATCAATTGTATCTAATTTGGCTCACGCTACATTCTCTACCTATTCCAAATACCACCATTTGACCACACAACTTTAAAGCACTTACTATATGATTTATGATAATCTAAAGCCCGAACTCTCACCTAGTGCCAAATGCCAGCCTGATCCAAGCACAAAGCTGGCTATTTATATGAAAAACAAAGGAGTCATGCAATAACTATTTTAGTAAGAGGTAATATTAGATTACATCAAAGACCACCAGACATAACTAAAGAATACTTTGTCTATAAGATCCACAGTCACTATCAGACTTTGGTGTGCGAACACAAATTGCAGGATTAGAACGGTACAGTTTGACTTGACAGCACAGCTGGTAAATATCTGATCCAGCGAGGATAATTGAATGTGTGCACTGGAGAAGTAACACTGCCCTGCACACATATCTATTATATGCTGTAACAGAGAAGCACAAAAGCATGTTGGGTATGCACACATATAGAAAATTAAACTGGAAATAAGATCCTGAATGATCAATAGACACTAAAGAACTTTCGGTTTTATCCCATTTTCCTAAAGGAATAGTCATTATTAAACATTGATATTTTTATTATATAAAAAACATTCATTCCCCATTGCTATATTTTTCATTTCCTTATCACAAATGCAAAAGCATATAATTCTGTAATATGAAACAAATATTACACAACCGAATCTATTTAGAATACCATTAAATGTAAATGTCACATTTAGCTGAATACAGTCATCACACCGGCTTATGTTAAATTTAATTTATAGACTGCACATTCTGTAGCACTATTTACAATAGGGGAAAATACTGGGACGAATACCCTGCTCTTGCAAACCCACAATTTATTAAGACGTTCAAGGGGAATAAGACAGAGCAGACTTCTTGGAAGATAATATAAAGAGTCTGAGCTGAATTTCACACCTCACAAGCAGAAGACCATATGGATTTAAAATGCATGTTGTTGGTATTAGGAGGATAGATGTAAGGGATGGGATGGTGGCAAAGTCTAATGTTAACTCAAAGGCAGTAAGCTTGAGCTGTTGAGTAGATGTGGAATTTTCAAATTAAAGAATTAGGAACAGCCGATCTTAGTGAGTTTCTGTTGTGAGTAGGGTGAAATGTCTCCATATTAAATAGTCTGTATTAATTATATAAGACTACTCAAGGATATAATTTGTAATCGCTTTAAGGTTAGATTAATTGGCATATAATATAAAAAAATGCAAGGTTCATAAAAAAATAGGAACACAGGACAGCTGGAAAGATGGGTCAGTCTATTACAGTAGAGGATAGTATTAGAGAATTTATTTGAAGATGAAGTTGAAATGGTAGGCATCCATGCCACAAATATGCCTTTTGGTGAGAGCTTTGACTTTTAATTATCTTTTTTAGTCTTGGTGCATTGTTTCATAAGATCTAGTTTATTTAATAGAAAAAAACAGAACAGGAGCGAGTACATGTGCTTTAGGAAAAAGGCTTCTTATGTCCCACCAAAAAGATGAGCTATGATGGAAGCGTGAAAATATGTATGGGTATGGTCAAAAGTTAAGCTACACTAAGCCATTACACATCATGCTGACACCAAACGCTCACTAGTGTTAATGCATACACTGCCTTACATGACATTTATTCCTGGATCTACCTGTTTCAAAGCCTACAAATCAGAGAAACAGCATAGACTACTGCAGCCCTATGGCACAGGGAGGGAGGGGGTTAAGAGGCTTCTTGGTTCAGGAGTGGGTTCTGTGAATCTATTGTTTATGACATCTGTAATATTTTATACTCATCAAATATTAAGTGTTAACATTTCACTGATTAATATTTTTTCCACTTACATTAAATCATATATATATATATTAATTCCTCAAAATAGACTACAGTATGAATGATGAGCACTTAAACTAAGGGTTTACAAAATAATATGTTTGAAGCTCACATTAGTCCAAGATAGAGACATGTTATTTAGAAGCCTATTTGTTATTAGTAAATTAAAGCTTTCTTGCTCTTGGGCCAGGTTAAAAGAACAAATTATAGGAAGTTATTACAACATTTACTAACTTTAATGTAGCCGAAGGTTTGCGTTCCTTTCATCTTTCACATGTCACATCTGCTACTATCCATGTACTCCCAGACCTCCGTAACACCAGCTGGTCGAGACAAGCAGAACATAAAGTAGCTCAAAATAGCTGATTCAGAACGGTCTTTCAATATTTATCTGCACTGTCCATGAAATTTATACAATAGGATTATATATACCTGTACATGGGAAAGGGATGTGAAACATAAACAACGGGTCCCTGGTTTTTCCATTCAAAGATACAAGCCTCCTCTTGGACGTTAGGTTGCATGCTGTAGTCACTGATACCCCCACCTGTCAAAAGCAGATTAAAAAAAAACAGGTTATGACTCCACGCCAACAATAAATGAAAAACTGAGCAAAAAAATGCATTTATTTTCGACACTTGTCCTGGCGGATGGCGTCATAACCTGTTTGTTTTTTTAACATATTGGGTTAGGCCTAGGGCAGCACCACCTGCCAACACTTCAGCTCCATTGCCTTGTCTACTGGGTGTTGGGATAAGACATTATATCCTGGGGCTCTGCTTTAAAAGGCACAGAAAGAAACTATGGAGTGCTGTGCTGAGCCGGTTGGGGAGATGAATGATTTGTCTTTCAACCAGCCCATTGAGTAGTGGCGTTACAGGGAGTCTGATCACCCAATAGGACAATCAGGCTTCCTATCATGTGGCAGAGGAGCTGCACCCCTGCTGTCCTAGACCTGGGCCTATTCGGCCTATGCCAGAATATGTCACTGGGCTCGGTAACAAAGTAGCCAAACACACATTCAGCAGACAAGGCATTCACTATGCACACAACTGCCTTCGCCAGGGTCCGTTACATAAGAAACTGCAAGAAAAACACACAAAACAGCTTCAAGCAGTGTTATAAAATATTCAACCAAGGAATAGTTATTAGCTGCCCTTGCAAAAGTATTCATTTTAGACGTATGAGAGTGTGCTAGTGAGGCATACTGTATGTAGATGTTTATGTGTGAAAGAGAGAGAGAGACAGAAAGAAAGAGAGAGAGAGAGAGAGAGAGAAAGAGAGAGAGAGCGTGAGCACATCTTTGTAAGCGCACCCACTAGAAAACCGCTGGGGCTACCTGTTGCAGTTGCATAGGAATATTAATGGCCATAGGAAAAAGACCTCTAAGAAACACTTCTATAACAAGTAATGTGCACATTAGCCATGAAATATGTAAGAAACATACACAGATCAATAAACTTTTCATGTGTGGAAAAGCATGGAAAATACTACAAAATGTGTACTTACTAAATCTGTCTTAGCCAGAAGATAAAGAGTGCTATCAAGCAAAAACGTTACAACGCATACTCAGAGGCAGTTTTGTTTAAAGTAGGTATCCTGAAACAGTGTATATTCAATTACTTTGTTATGACAACCAATGCTCCCAACATATCTCAAGTGAAGTGGAAGAAAGGGGTAGCAATTTATAGTGCCTTGAGCAATCCTAGATTCCTTTTGATATTCCATGGCCTGGAAAGAAAGGAAGTATTATGATAATAATATGATTATAATGATCATCTTGCCTTTTTTCTGCACCCAATACTTTTTAAAATGTATTTATTTAACTGTAACAGAATCGTCAAAGCCCCACAAACCACAAAACACAATACTTACTGCACAAAAGTTTCTGTATATTAAATGATCATACTAAATTCTAAATGTGAAGCTATTGTCATGGAAACCAATGTAATGTTCATTTTGGTCTTTTTCTATCAAATATACTCTAAGATATGCTCCAGTATGTTTATTGTCATAAATAATTTGGAACCCCCCAGGTTCCCTTATGAATTCCTTGCAATACTAACATTAGACCTTCAGTTTCATTATATAACTTGCCACGCATATAGAACTCAATCTTATGTTCAATGAATATGATGATTAATTAAGGTCCGAACGTCCCCTTAAGGGAACAAAATGAACATCAAAGGATGTTAATAGAAGTCAACAATAATTAATATCTGGAAACTGAACTATTCTATTCTTTCTACTTTCTTGTAAAATGCATATTAACTACCTATCAGGATGCATTGTTTGAATTACATTTCCCTTTTTTAGATTACTTTAAGAATGCAACTTCACATAACACCCATCAGGGCTGGACTGAGGATGATTATGTGGCCCTGGTACTATTGGTCATGACCCATAGGTCTAGTGCCAGATGGCCAGTTTGTGTACTCACTGCCCTAGTATTTGTTAGGAAATTAGTCATAATAGGGTAACTTGAATATATTCCGACATCTAATAATGCTTAGAAATCAATCTTAATACCCAATATTGTGCAAGAATTGTATGTCCATGTGTTATCACACAGATAATTATTATTAGGGGAATAGTCTCACAACTAGTTTATTTTTAAAATAGTCTCAGGCACTTATTATCTTGAGTAAATATAACAAATTATGCATGTGTAGAATAAAAGAACAATCCACACACACGGATATAAATATCGCATGTTCTATAGAATCAGGATCTGAACCACATATTTAGTTGTTAACTGAGCTAATTGTTGTGCAGACAAGTAGAAAATGTTGTATTATGAAGACAGCTGTTATTTCTCTTTCTGTTAATGTGGATGTTAAGACCGGGAAAGCCCCCATAGTTAATCTCCTCTTTTTTTCAGTTAAGAACCAAAGGAAAGAGAATTCCTTGTAAAACCCAACTTTAGGCGTGTATGAACAAAGAGCATTGTAGTAGACCCTCCACAAATAATATACCTGAATGCTCAATTGCAGGAAAAAAATGTGGAATATCCTGTCTGCACAATACCAGTGATTAGAACTTCTGTAGTTGTCAATGAAAATGTTTTTGTGACTTAGGCAAGTTCTATTTCCAAAACATTGATGTAATATTTGCTCATATTGTTAGTCATAAAGGCTTTCAATGGACACTTCAGCCATCATACACACTTTAATGTATATGAGAGCTAAGGGCTCACTTAAAATTTACATGGTGTCCTCCTTGCACCTGCATGCAGGAATTTGTCAAAATCCACCATATGCTCTTGTGCATTTGGCCACTGCCAGCTATTTTCTATTCAGGACATGTGTTTGACCAAATACATCTCCTGACACATTATATACTTACTGCCAATCAGCTCCAGTACTGGCTTCAAAGACTACAAATGCTGAGCCGCAGCTTCTACCTATACTTTTCAATCATGCCCAATCAGAGAGTATAGCAATGTCTCCTATACATCATTAAGTATAATTATAGTGAAGTTCAGGTAATTGCATTTTGATGACACTTGAAGGAGCTGATTGGAAAACCAATGAGAGAAGTAATGAGGGACCTTCTGTACAGAGAGATAGACATGCGAAGACACTGATAGGAACGAATGTGATGTTGATAAAGATAAAACACATGGAAATCCAAATAACTCTAACAAGGCTTGTGGAAGTCATAATTGTGTATGGGGCATTCAGTGAAATATCCTTTACCAAACCTGTTGCTGCCTACCCCTATAGAGATGCATGTGAAACAGAGAGAGATTTGGCTGGGAGTGGAAAGCAGAGCACAGAAGAAGAAGTGGCAGGGGGGCCATGATTGAGATTAATAGGCGATGTAACCCAACTTTATCTAGGTTTGCATATCTGGTCTATATCAAAGTAAAATGAATTCATGCAAAGAAAGCAACTGCATTAAATTATTTTAAGCTTTGTCATTCTTTATGTTCTTCCTAAACAAAGAGTGCCTAAGGAATGTTAGCGCTTCCCAGACTTGGAAATGTCTATAATGTAGCAAGCACTGCTACTGAGATAAATATCTGGGTCCCGTTGCTTACATATTTCTATTGCCAAAATGACCACTATATGAAAAAGGAGTCTGCAGTACACCATTTTTTGTTTTCTTCTCTCCATAATGTTAAAGGGCTGCTTTGGGAGATCAGTGATCCCCCTTTTAACTAACCTGTTGAGCAGCTGCAGGGTCAGAATATCCCACTGACTTTATCTCCATGAGGGTTGTGCTATCTTAAATGTGGTGGTTTCCCTAAGACTTTTCTTATAAAAAAAAATTCACAACTTTCCAAATCAGTAAGAATGTGAAAGCGAGAGCCGTTTTCTAGTGGAAATGGAGCAGATCCAGACCAAGGCATTTCTGAGAAAAAAGAGACAACGCAGAGCTATGGAGGAGAGTGGGATTGGCATTCACAACAAGTGAGAGGTTACAACCCCAGATAAGGCCCTTTAATAAATGGGGACTCTTGTAAGTTGCTTAACCAAATTACATAATACCTCTTCTTCTGTACAAATTCAGATTTCTCGCATGTACAATTAATTTTATATGGGCGGCCTTTGTATATTTATTGATGTAAATATGTGAGGAAAAGGGATAAACCATATAGTCTGATAACTGAAGGTACAGTTCCACCTACTGTTACTTTCATAAAGTAACCGGATGCAGCATTAGAAATATCATCCTGTTGAGTACTCAAACCCTACACAAAAGTAATATAATTATGTAATATTTTGCCTCCGTCATTTTTTTTTGTGGGGGGAACATGTAATTGTCCTTTAACACAAAGCTGGCACTAATAGGTGGTTGACAATTTTTTGTTTTGTTTTTGAGTGTTTAAGCATTCAGAGAAAGAATGTATGATTATTTTGTTTTTTTTATCCAAGTGCAACAGCACCGTTAAGAGGTTAATTGGCAGTATTAGACAATGTTTTCACAAATAAAATCCTTGTCAGTGAAGGTTCTTACAATCCTTAAACGCTTGCCACCCACCAAGAGTTTTATGTCCTACCATTACCATGAAATCTTTTCAGATACATTCCATTTTAAATATGAAAGGAATGGTTCTATATGGTGAGAAACCAACACAGTTCTTTGATCCATTTGCTGTGTAGGGTATTATGGGATTGCAGCTCTCTTCTATGTGCTCGGCGTTAGACTGACAGCTGTTTTGATGGTTGTGTGATAATGAGAACACCTGTTCTCTGTGATTTCTCTGTGGCTTATTCATCTTGCCCAATTTCACATTGTGTTGGACTTGCCGTTGACGTCAATGGCCACAAATATGTGTTGTGCGATTAGAATGTAAGATTATTGTATATAAGGCAAACTTTTATCAGTTTATCATTTTATTTTTTGTTCTTAAGTTTTAATCTCATTCAAACAACTAAGAAACATTATCAGTTTTAATGGGAATGGTCTATCATTGACCACCCTTTGTGTCACTTGGCAAGTAAGTGTTCTCAGCAAAAATAAAAGAATAAGATAAACTTTTACATGATTATAGTGAAGCAAAAAAATTGGTTAGTACTGTAAATGTGCAAAAGTAAAATTGATATTGATACTCCAAGGACCTATGATGTGCTGAGTGATTCTAAGCAAGAAGACCCCCATGTTTAAGCTAACATTTCAGTTTTTGTCAAACTAAATAGTAACAGGTGCCAGAGGTTCCAATCGAGTAATACCAACAGGAGGTTTGTACGGAAGTAGAAAGAGGTCAAATCTTTCCTTCGAAATCTTACATATATTATTTCTTTTTTTGTCCTGGAGGTATAATGTTACAGGTTAAAGGCTCCCCACCTTGAACTCCAGCTTCCATTAATGATAGCTCTGTAACAGCGAGTTCTAGTTCTGTTAACATAGTGACTAAAATAACATGCAGTGACCAAACTTGGGGATTCTCTGGGTTTCACTCCAGAAGTGCTGCTTCTCTGTGTTTCACTCCCCACTCCCCGCCTATTTCCCCCTTAAACAACTTTGTGTCCTGCAATGTCAATGGGACTTCCTGCCTGCGTCTCACAATGGAGGGCTCCGGAGCCATAAAGATCCCAGCTATGGCAGTGACCAGGTGCCGAGAAGCCCAGGTCGCAGTATGGGGCAATCAAGCCCCCCCCCCCAGTGTCCAACTGCACAGTGAGCGAGTTACATGCGAGTTTTCTCACTGACTTGCCGACTTATGCTATGGAGGTGTTGCAGTCTATTTGTCTTTAAAGGTGTACTTAATATATGACTAGGCTGCTTTGCACTTTTCAAGGTTAGAAGATTTGTTCAAGATTGGAAGTGTGAGCCACAGTGAAGCCGATTCCTCAATCTTTGCTTTCTTAAACAGCAAGTTGAAGCTGCTTTCAGAGTCGGCTCCGCATAGTCCTCCATAGTGTAAATAGGGCAGTTGGGGAGATCCAAGATCTCATGCCATCCATATTTTTTAAGAGCAAAGTTGGTAGGGATGTGTTTCACTTGGATCATTGAATGCCACAAAAGAATTGAAGCAAGGTACAAAAATGCCATTTGATATGATGACAGATCCCTCAACAAGTACTATTTAGAGTAGATTAATAGGATTGTCTGCTGCTTCATGCAGCCTCACTAATAAAGTACTTGGTAAAATGGATGTCAGTGAATACGCCACATGAGCTCAAACAACAGAAGATGTGTTAGGTCAAACAAATCTCTGGCAAACCAAGGCGCTAGGGGTGAATAAAGAGGCAAATGCAAACAAAGGAATACTAGAGCATTGACCATGCACTTCCAAGGGGACCACACAAACATTTAAAGGGACTACTGAGCTATCAAATGTATTAAAGCATATATGATGGCTAGAGTGTACCTTTGCTGTATTGTCAAATTTCCTCATTGATTTATATGGCTTGATCTATCTACTCTACTTTGATCTAATTTTTACATTAAATGCAGTATTGTAAATGTTGTTATCAGTATTGCTGAAAGCCCAAACCTTCCCAGAAATAATAATTAAATCCTAAAATGTTACTGAATTAATAATTTTTGCATAAAATGCAATATTATTGCCATAAAAACGGGAAAAAATATATGTGTCTTCTGATGTTTATGTACTTAGCATACCAGAGAGAACAATTATTTATCTTTCAAAATCTTTTAGTGTGCGCCTCTCCCAGACTCGAGCATCACTAAAGGCCGTAACCAGAAAATCTCCCTGTCAAAACTATGTGAGATTGACATGCTACCCCTAAGCAATTCCAAAAGTACTATTTCATAGTGAATTGTTACCATTCTGTTGTTTTGCAGAGACCTGTATTGCTGAAATTTGCTATTTTACACTTTAACTATTCTTATGTTACTCGTAGTAATATTAGCTAGGGTACACTGCTCATTTTCTTTGATATATATGTCAAAGGAGAAGATATGAGAGGTAGGAGAAAATCACACATGAACTTTCGACAGCGATCTTCTGGCGATACTGCTTCACTTGAAATTATAATATCCTGTGAACTTAAAATACCACTTTTGAACAACCTCTCATGATATTTCAGCCAAATTCCATTTGTATTATCCGGCGGGTTAAGTGGTAGTATTGTTATGCAATGGGGTTTATCAAATTAAGTGGATGTTTTGAAATATCAAAAGGTAGAGCGGGGCAGAAAAAAATTCCAAGATATCACATTAAATGTCAGTTATGTTAAATCCCTTCTCAAAGGAACGTTCACAATTCTCCCAAGTGCCTTTGATTTGAACGAAAATAATGTCACAAAAATTAAGATGTATTTAAGATAATTGGCAAAGCTATACCAGTGGCTGTAACTAGAAGATAAAACAAGAGTTCCCAAGGAATAGAGGCTTAGTGTGCCTCTTTACTGTTATGAAATTCTGGCTAGAGAATGGTTGGAAAATATTGGTTGATATGCAAAAATGATCTGTATGGACGATGAGATTGTGTGCGAAAGCCATCATCAATTAAGAAGGTTTTTAAGGGACATTCCAGTCCCTCGTTTAAGTAAAATGCATACTGGGACCTATCTCACAAAGACCCCAGTACATCTTAGTACATTCATTCTATTGCTATTCGAGTTAAAAATATATTTCTGTCAGATTTCTGATTTCTGTTAGAATTTTTTATTTTTATTCTGTCAGATTCTGAATTTTAAGAAATAAATATGGATACATTTCAAATTTGACATACAGCATTGCAGCATTTACAGATTGTTTTTGTATGAAGGAAATATCCTATTCCATAATAATCACCATCTTCAAATAAGGAATAATATTAATTAATAAAGAATATGTATACAAATATTATGCAGAAGAATCAATGTGCAATTATAAACCAACATTAACATAATGTTGGCAGTGTAACAGTCCACTAAACATCACAACCATTAGTGGTTTAGCCACTTTATAACTTAATTAAAAGAACGCATCTTTATTTTACTGATTTCGGTAAATATTTTAAATTGGGCAAATTGTAACACAAAATATTCAGATTAATTCATTAAATCCCCTTTAAGTCATCAAAATTAGATACATTTAATCCAATAATAATTGAACTAAATTTGATTTTATGTACATATCTGCATATCTTGTCAAATTTCCAAAAATAAGGAAAAGCCCACACGAAATTAACAAAAGCAAAGCAATTACCTCCATTCATTCCCACTCTCTCATACTCTCATTGACATTCTCTCACACTATTATTCAGTCTCACACTGTCTGAATGTCTCTCTACCTTCTCTGCCAACTGCTTCCCCATGTCTCATAGCTCCCATTCATCTATAGCATCTTCATCTTCTTGTCCCTCTATCGTCTGTCTTCTGTATTGTCTGCATCCCCATGGACATGATCCCCCATTTAACGTCCACAAAAAAGGCGGAGGCTCACTTGACATTGTCTCCACCAATTGGAGGATCGTGGGAGAAGATGTTTCCAGAAGGTCTGCTCTTTTACCTGGATAACCTCCCATGAACTTTTACAAAAATGGTGGCGCGTCTGGTGACATCTGATTGCAGGACGTCATGGGAAGCGCCGTCATTTTGCAGAAGTTCAGTGGAGGTTCATGTCTGCAGAGATGCAGAAAAAAAAAGAAGACGGAAAACAGAAGAGATAGAAGAACAAGATGAAGAACAAAAAGATACAGAGGATGCTAGAGAAGAAGGGGAGCTGCAAGACAGGGAAGCCAAAGCGGATGGTAGAGACTTGATGGTTTTCAACTTGAACTCTCCCCCCCTCAATTTTCATCCAAAACAAATGGGCAGGAAACAGAATTCGACTGAAAACAAACCGAAAAATTTATTGTTTTTGGTCCATTTACACATACCTAGTTTTCTGTAATATCTGAAATTTCTGCAAGCTACCACCTTGCCACAAGCTTCTTGCAAGATAGAAAGTCTATTGAGCCTTTTTGGAACACTTAGCCAGACTTGCAACACATTTATCCATTTGTATTTCATCCTACAATGTATTTCTCATGTGTAAGTACCAAATATGTATTTTGGGGACATTGTTTCTTTTTTCCAAATGTTTGCCTCTTCAAGTGTACAGTCTTTCCGTCCTGATCTCCTTCTCACACTGGCCTCTTTCACATTTCCACAGTCTATTAGGAAACAAAATTCTCAAAAATGACATGACAGGAGTTTGTATGGCTGGAACAGTTATTTCTTTATCCATGAGCTGCACGGTAACCATAGGACTGTGATAGGACTCAATGGTGTTATTAAGTCTGTGCAACATTTCCTCCATGCCCCTGTGCTGTTCTACAAGTAATTTAATATCAGTCATAGATGGGATGCGTGGGGACTTCCCCTTTCTAGCTAATAGGAGTTTAGTGGAAAGGAAAATTTTAATAGCTTTCAAAATGATTTGGGCAAATTATCAGGAAACATATGTAAAATTGTCACCTCTGGAAGAAAAGGTAGTTCCTCTCAGAATACTGTGGTCCACATAATGGCCAGCAAAGGGCAACTCCACCAAACATGCAAGCCTCATGTGGTTGTTACATTGGGAGACCTCTCTCATTTTTAATTCCCCCTCTATCCATCGCTCTCTAGGGAGGCCCTTGGTTAATTCTTTCTCCTACGCTATCATGTAACCCGGTTTAGGCATATACTGCCATTCTCTTATTCCTCTTTCTCTTCCCCTTCTTGATTTTCCTCAAGCATCTGCAAGACATCATGTTGAAAGCCTACCCTATGCTGAGGGCTCTGGTAGTAGGATAAGGACCATCCAAGTACCCTCTGGGTATCATGAAATCGGCACCCAAAGAGTCCCACCTGTAGGAGAAAAAAAGGTTCACTTGCAACTTCTTAAGGGACCATCCAGAAGTGGAAAAAAAGCCTGTCGAAAAAAAGTAATCTATTTTGAGCCGATGATTTATATATTCCTGTGCATTAGCAGCCCTTCAAATAAACCTGTATTACATCCTCCATTGACTTTAGTGGTACTTCATTGAAGTCAATTGAATATGTAGTATAGGCCTCTAACTCTTCTTACAATTGTAGCTGATATTAAATATTTAGGGGTAACGGCGCCAAAGATTATATAATTGTTCCTATATCTCATTTCTCCTCTGCCTGCTTCTGTTAAAACAGGATCCATATTTAAGTATGATTCCCATAAATGTTAGTGTTGCAAGTATACAAGCTGAACTCCTGGTTCTTGCACATACTTAAGTAGGCTTCATTATAATTATTATTATGACCTATTATTTTTAAAGCACCAACAAATTATGCAGGACTGTACACTTGAATTGGGGCAGTAAACACACACATAACAAATATACATTAATACATACAGACACATCGGGAGTTGGTGTTGCTTTCCTCCAAACAAGTTCAATAAAATTAGGAAGTATCTACTAAAATTTCTATTTAAGGAAGACCCAGATCATGTCCATTAATGTATAATTAGAAAACACATGAATAATCAGATATTTGTAAGTAAATTTGAAATTTGCAATTCATAAATTCTAGCATAGAACATGTAAAACTAATGTGATTAAAGCTAGTACCAAAAAATATATATATATTAATATTGCGTTTTACCTTGAGACATCATTGCATGCAAACATGCATAGTTGCATTCCTTTTGAAGAATGGCTATTAATTCCGTGCCATTTCTGTATTAGTTATGAGAGGAGTGCTGATGAACAGGGCTTTGTTGTTTTGTTTCGGCGGTCGCTGTTTTGTTGGTGAATAAATAGTCAGCTTTATTTGGCAACCAGTAAAGTGTCAGTTGTAGTACTCAATTTCTAATTTTGAGAAGAAAGTAGAAGTGATGAATTGTGAAAAAAAATAGAAAAGAGAGCCTTGCAGCCAAACTTTCTTCATAGTTAATAGCCAGGCAAATAAATAATAATAATAATGATGCAACCAATGTAAAATAGCATAGAACATTTTTGTTTTAATGCGATATCATTTTCTTTACGTGCACAGGAATGGTGTAATAGTAAAAATTATACATAATGTTGACTTCCTCTGTGGCATTTTATGTTCTAAAATAAAATAGGAATGGAAGGCTGATGAAAGACTCGATAAGGCAAGATATCCATTGAAGCAGCAGCTAAGAGCATCTAAGGACATGTGTCTCAGTTTAATTTAATTATGGTTAGCACGACAAGACTGAGCAGGAACTTCCAAAAGCAGACGAGAGGGTGAGTGAGACACAGTACCAGAAAAAGATGTGGAAGAAGCCTATATTTAGGAAATAGTGTTAATCCAGTACTATATACACCAGGTTCAAATAATTTCTGCAAATTAATAAGTGTTAATAAGATGTGGAGAGGTTGGCAAAACTATATTATGCTTTGTTGGAATCAAGTAACTGGAGGATATAGTTTTAGGCAATGGTTCCTTGGAAATGTGTTGCTTGATTATATTGGTTCATGTAATAATGGAGAAAAATATATAACTTCTCATTATTACCTTGCTAGCTGTAAAAATTATTAGGTTGAAAATTATAGAAGTGCAAATGGGCCAAAAACTATTTGGTTCGCTTTTGGCCCATTTGTTTTCGGACAACAAATTTACTCTCACTCCCTCTGACTTTCAATCACCCTCTCACACTCACATTTTCGGGCACTTTCTCGCTCATGCTGTCTGATTCTCTCCCTACCTTTTTTGCCCACCACTTGCCCACTAGCTTCCGTTTCTCACAGCTTCGCTTCCGTGTCTAGTACCTTCTTGTTCTGCATCTTCTTCTCCCCCTGTCTCCTCTCTTCTATCTTCTCATTTCTCTCTTCTATCTTCGTCTGAATCTCCACCGGCATAACCTCCCAGCAAACTTCTGCCGAAATGGTGGCGCTTCCGGTGATGTCCTCTCCCCCAATCTTCCAGAAGCTCCGCCATTTTGGCCAAAGCTTACACGAGGTTATCATAGCGCAAAGTGGTAGAGTATATTTAAAGTGGTATATTTCAGACACTTGCACAGAAGTGACTGCTATAAACTGACTGAAAATCCACAGACCTCTCACATTGTATGATTGATTGGATGATTGATTGGATGATTGATTGGATGAATCTGAAGGAAGGTTTCAATCCACCCAACTTTAATATGACCAACCTTGGTGAGCTTCTCCTGCAAGAAGAACCAAATTGGCAATGTATAGATCAATAGGTGAAATTACTTTAAAGGACTGTCACTGGTTTTACAATGCATTATATTCTTCTTATGGGAAGATCACGATCCATAAAAAAAGCCGTTAAATCCAAATCGTTTTAGTAGTTATGAAAACTTATGAAAGTAGTGGAAAAATGCATTGTCTTTCAAACCAGAAACTGAGAAGGCAAGGTGGTCAGCACAGCGAGATTTTCCTATCATGAATCGCCACACACATATCTTTAAATTACAATCTGCTCATCTAAACTGCGTAAAGAAAAATGGCAGTAATATAACCACTGATGAAAACACAGGAGCCTTAGCTATTCAAAGCATGGACATCTGTATGAGCTGCATATAAGGGGCATAATTCCTATATGTTTGTTTTGTATCATTACACATAATACAATAAATAACTATTTTCTCAGCTATAGATACACCCCCCCCCCCCGTGAGGTTAAATAGAAAAAAGGATTGAAAGCAGGGTTTTGGCACTAAAAGGGTTAATGTGTGTGTATGTATAAATATACAGAAAGGTATATATATCCTTAATCCATACTCCCCGTGGATTAGTTTGAAAATGAATTACTTTGCCATGTTTTAAAGACAGTAACAGAACAAGATACATTATATCAACCATTAAAAGGTTACTGTGCATGTAGCTTTCTCACGCTGACCCACTGTGGGTTTATATGATTTCCTGCTGAGAATGATGTGATGATCCATTTATAACATAGCTGAACTTCGAATCATTATACGGTTAACCCTTTGAGCACCCAGTAGGTTCCAGGTAAGGACACCAGACAGAAGCTCTCGGTCCTACTGGGTGACGAGGGGGGCTGCCAGGCGTGGGGTGATTCCCTTCCACCTGCCGCTGGTGAAGTGAAGCCGCCCACTGTCCCTGTGCAGTCCCGCAGGGTGACCGCACAGCGCTGTCCCCTTGGACATTCTCCTCTGCAGGTCACCTCTCAGGCAACCTGCTAGCGGCGGCCCCAGATGGGAAGACTGACAGATCTTCCAGCTATTCCCGGACCGTCTTACGGTTTCCCCGGGGGCCATCGAACCAATCAGCGCGCCGGGAGACTGAGCGCCCCTCCCACTTGTTGCTCTGGGACTAACAGGAGATTAAAACCCTGCCTCCCAGCGAGAGACCGGTGCACTGGGAGAGGGGAGGGAGCTGACTCCGGGACCCGGCTGGCTTTCTGTGCGGGTGCTGCTGCTTCTGGTTAAATGCCCCCCGCCGTGATTTAAAGCACTTGGCGGAACACTTTTGCTGGGACTTTTCCTGACGGGCACCTGATTTGAGGGGCTGAAAGCATGAATGCCCAGGGACTTGGCAGCAGGGCGGCTCTTCTCAGGACACACACAGTGCTGGTGTTATGGCTGCTGGTGGCTGCAGAAGTCAGCGCCCAGAAGGGGGTCGTGGACTGGTCTCCCCTGTCTTACGGACCTTTAGAAGACGACATCTTGGCAGCTAACAACGGCATCCGAGTACCCTTCGGGAGGTCGGTGTATCTGGATCCCATCAATGATTTAGTGATCCAGGTACAGCCAGGAGACAAGTGTCACATCAGCGTCCTGGACAACGATCCACTGTCTCAGGGACCTGGCCACCTGTCTCCCAACAGGTTCCCGTGTGAATTCGGTGCTCGGGAAGTGAAATATTCCCACCTGGGAGCCCGCAGCCCTTCAAAGGACAGAATCAAGCTTCAGCTCCGCTACGACACGCACACCCGGACCGTGATTATACCGTTTATGATCGAAGTGGATGTATTGTTCACCCAGCTGGAAGTGGTGACCAGGAATATGCCGCTGACAGTGGAAAAGCTGCTGGGCACCAGCAACCCCATTGACAGAAAGATTCTGGAGTTTACCTTTGATAGAACGTCGGAAGATTGCAGGATCACCCCGCTGGGGGGACTGGGTGGTCTTCCTCGGTACGGAGGGCTGCTAAATAGCCCTGGGCAGATGATGAACTGTGGGGATTTCTTACAGCAGGGGGTTCGCTATCAGCACACCGCTACCACACAGTCACCCAACAAGGATTTCATCCCTATGCTGGTGGAACTCTATGATAAAGGAGGGAATCTGTTGAAGCAGGAGCACTTCCAGATTCTGGTAAGAATCAGAGAAGGTCTGGAGAACACTCAACCAAAACCTAGTTTCATAGCCATGATGATGATGGAAGTGGACCAGTTTGTCATGACTGCTATTACTCCTGATATGCTTGCTGCTGAGGATGCAGAATCAGACCCTGGGGATCTCATCTTCAACATCACTTCTACGTTTGGCCCTAAGCAGGGGCAAATTGTAAGTACAGATGATCGCAATTTACCAATCACTTCCTTCTACCAGCGAGACTTGCAGGAGTTCAGGATAGCCTACAAGCCACCACCCGAGGACTCAGACACTGAGCGAGTCTTTGAAGTGGAGCTGGAAGTCGTGGATACAGAGGGTGCAGTGTCTGACCCATTTGCTTTCATGATCGTTGTAAAGCCAATGAATACTCTAGCTCCAGTGGTCACTCGAAACACCGGGCAGCTCTTGTATGAGGGACAATCCAGACCTCTTTCCAGTGCCCAGAATCTACAGATCAGCGACGAAGACAATCTGAGTGAAGTGACGGTTACTGTTCTGGACGGCCTCAGACACGGCCAGCTGTCACTGCTCAATTCCCCATCTGGAGGCTCCAAGTTCTTCACAGCTTCAGACTTGGACCAAGGTAGGGTAATCTATCAACATGACGGTAGTGACACCTACAGTGACAACATCATCTTTCGTATGAGCGATGGACAGCACGAAGTAGAGTTCCTTTTTCCTATTACTGTGGTGCCAACCGATGATGAGCCCCCTATTCTCAATGCCAACACTGGATTAATGATCTCAGAAAAGGAAATAGCCCCTCTGACTCCATTTGTGCTCAGTGCCACAGATATTGACTCTGAAGACTCTACTATACTTTTTACCTTGGAGCCCCCTTACTCTACCATGGGGCAGATGGTGCTCCGGCAATCAGAGATTCCTCTTGATCTCTCCGAGTGGCATTTAATTCCCGAGCTGAACGTGTACGAAAAGGTGGTGAGAGAGTGGACTCAGCAGGATATCTTAGATGGGAAACTTCACTATAAACACACGGGGCCACACAGTACCGAACCGGTCATGGACCAGATTGTCTTCAGAGTTCAAGATGATAACGACCCACCAAACCAGTCTGGAGAACATATCTTTGTCATTAAAATAAATCCTATAGATGATTTACCACCAGAGCTATACCCTGGTACAACCCTGAAGATGATAGTGCAGGAATATCATCTAACCCACTTTAGGAGGAAATTTCTTCGTTATACAGATCTGGATTCTGATGACAGGGACCTTAAATACACAGTGACTGCCCCACCATTAGACACAGACCAGAACAACCCAGTTCTTATGGGATTCATAGTCCTCACTGAAAATCCAGACCAGGTTGTTACCGAGTTCACTCAAGCCCAGATAAACCATCACAAGATTGCCTACAAACCCCCTGATTTAGAGCTTGGCATCACCCCACGCGTAGTACAGTTTCACTTCACGGTGGAGGATACTTCAGGGAATGTAGCTGAAGGAGATTTTACAATATTTCTTCAACCTGTGGACAACAAACCTCCCAGCATTGTTAATACAGGATTTACAGTATCAGAAAGGGGAATTCACTATTTCAGCCTAGCAGAACTAGATGCCACTGATGCAGACACCGATAGGGATAAAATTACATTTACCCTCACACAGTCTCCAAGACATGGGCAGATCTTGTATTCTAGCCATGTGATGGATGTTGGTGAAGCTTTTACTTTGGACGACATAAAAAAAGGAAGAATAGCCTACCAGCACAATGGTGAGGAATCTTCAAGCGATTCGTGTACTTTGGATGTGAGTGATGGTGTACATGTCCTCACCATCATTGTGAAGATCAGTGTGCGCTTAGTGGACGATGAGGTGCCACAACTAATGTTGCCAGCAGGTACCATTGGTTCTTATTTAGATGTTTTGGAAGGGGGTTCTGCAGAAATCACAGCAAATGTTATCCAAGGTACAGATGCAGACACCGATGACTTAATGCTTACTTTTATAGTAGAGGACCCACCTATCCTTGGAGAAATCCTGCTTAATGGGGTACCTACAGAACGCTTTTCTCAGAGGGACATCATTGATGGCTCTGTTGTGTATACCCACACATCTGGCGAGATCGGTCTGCAGAAGAAGGAAGATTCCTTTAACCTAACCTTATCTGACCTGTCCGAGGAGTGGACCTTTGGAGGCAATACTGTCAGAGGTGTACAAGTTCAGGTCACCATTCTGCCCTTAGACAATCACCCTCCAGTAGTTTTCGTGGATGATCAGTTTACTGTTACAGAGGGTGAAAAGAATGTTATTACACCTTCACACCTTAGTGTGCAAGATACTGACACTCCTAATGATGATATACTTTGCACTATCGTTGTGCAGCCGACGTCAGGATATATTGAGAATATCTCCCCTGCCCCAGGCTCTGAGAAATCAAGGGCAGGAACTGCTATTAGTGCCTTCACTATAAAAGATATCCGACTGGGGCATATTTATTATGTGCAAAGCATCCATAAAGGCGTGGAGCCACTAGAAGACAGATTGACTTTTACTTGCTCTGATGGTATAAACTATTCCCAAAGACATTTCTTCCCAATAGTGATTATTCCATGCAATGATGAAAAACCTGAGATTTACATGAGGGAATTTGTTGTGATGGAAGGAATGAGCCTTGTGATTGACACCCCGATATTAAATGCTGCAGATGCTGATATCCCAACAGATGAACTTGTATTCTTTATTACGAAGCCACCAAAACATGGACATATCGTAAATCAGCTATCGAATGGAACTGTAAAGGTCAACAGCTTCAGCTTGGATGACATCAAGGAGAGCTCTACCATTCTATACGAACATGATGACACCGAAACCAAAGAGGACAGCTTTGAAATCAAGCTTACTGATGGGAAACACTGGGTGGTCAAAAACGTGCTTATTATGATTATTCCAGTGGATGACGAGACTCCCAGAATGACTATCAATGATGGACTGGAAATTGAGATTGGAGAAACTAAACTGATCAATAACAAAGTCCTTAAAGCAACAGACCTAGATTCAGATGACAAGACTTTGACTTACATAATACGCTATGGACCTGGCCAGGGTCTCCTACAGAGGAGGACGCCACATGGGGGTGTTGAGAACATCACATTAGGCATGAACTTTACACAAGACGAAGTAGACAGAGATCTAATACAATATCACCACTTTGGTCAAGAGGGCATCCGAGATCTCTTTAAATTTGATGTCACCGATGGCATTAACCCTCTAATCGATAGATATTTTTATGTCACTGTGGGTGGCATTGACATGGTCTTTCCTGATGTGATAAGCAAGGGGGTGTCTTTGAAAGAAGGAGGAAAGGTCACCCTCACCACTGACCTGTTGAGCACAAGTGACCTAAACAGCCCAGATGAGTACTTGGTTTTCACCATTACCAGAGCACCCATCCGTGGCCACCTGGAATGCACAGACTTTCCAGGAGTTCCGATCACCTCCTTCACTCAACTGCAGCTTGCAGGTAATAAAATCTACTACACGCACACATCAGATGACGAAATCAAGATGGACAGCTTTGAATTCGAAGTTACTGATGGCTATAACCCTGTTTTCCGCACATTCAGGATATCAATCAGCGATGTGGATAACAAAAAGCCAGTCTTGACCATCCATGAACTGTCTGTGAGAGAGAGCGAGAATAGACTGATAACCCCCTTTGAGCTTACAGTAGAAGACAGGGATACCCCAGATAAGCTCCTAAAATTCATTATCACTCAAGTACCAGTTCATGGAAAGATCATGTTTAACAACAGCAGAGCAGTGACATCCTTCACTAAGCAAGACCTGAATGACAATCTTATCAGCTACAAACATGATGGCACCGAGTCAACCGAGGACAGTTTCTCGTTCACAGTTACTGATGGCACCCACACCGATTTCTATGTGTTTCCTAATACAGTCTATGAAACCAGGAAGCCTCAGATGATGAGAATTCGAATCATTGCTGTTGATAATGGGGTGCCACAAATTGTAGTGAACAAAGGGGCTCCCACATTGCGCATTCTTAGCACAGGGCATTTGGGGTATATGATCACCAATAAAGCCCTTAAAGTAGAGGACAGAGACAGCAACCACCTTACCCTGCTTATCAGAATCACACAAGGTCCAAGCCATGGGTTCCTCATTAACCTGGACAAAGGCAATCACAGTATCAATCAATTTGCTCAAGGTAAGCTTCATCATTATTCCTCTGTATTTTACTGTCTAGAACCATCTGTATGTATGCTATGTGATCTCTTTCTCATCCTTTCCTTCATTCTTTCTGCCTTATGAGTCTAAATTTTAGTACTTTTTCTCTAGTGATGTAGACTTTAAAAAAAAAATGCTGCCAAATTATACATCTTTATATTATATTATATTATCATTGAATGTATTTTATGAAATATATAATAACTTTGTGCTTAATATGCTTAGAAATTTACTCACACAACTAATTTATGCAGCTCCAAATGAACATAATCATATACTTAAAAAAAAAGCACATGTTACCAACTGGTTAATAACTCAATGGATCCACTTCAAAGTAAATGTGACTATGTGAACCTGTTTTTATATCCATGATGTGCTCATAAATGTAATACAGGACTACACTGTAATCCTTTTTGAAAGGGGTATGTCAGATTGACAAGTGCCAAGTCTTAAATGTATGCACAAACTGGAGATCCTACTGGCAATATTCATACCAACAACGTATTCATTAACTAATATAACTTAATTGCTGAGGGCATTCATTATTAGTTGTACTAATTAATATTAAATAAGCTTCATAGGATCATATGGGAATTGGACGTCATTCCATCTTGTTACATCTTAGCTGGTGTTTTAAGTGTGCTAAAGGGTACCTAGCTAGTGCCTTGCTAGTGCCTTGTTTGGTTAACCCTTTGATGTACTCGCCTGTAAAGTAAATATCTTCACGTAAATAGTTGTTCCTGAGTGTCATGTATCCATTTTTGAAACAGTTAAAGGTTAATCAAATTCAAGCTAGTAATTGTTACTAGGAATTTGAAACATTACAAAAAAACAGGCTCACTTCTAATTTTGCATTAACCCCTTTTCCTACTGCAACAGCCCCTGACTGCATTTTCTAGGTAAAACCTATAATTTAGGCTGTGAAGTCTGCTGGCACAGTCTGCTGGCACTCCTGAGTCTTGTCTGAACTAGCATGCCTTCCCTTTAGTTTTATACTTTTATACCATATACTTCAAAAAGTTACTAATCACACATAGCTATTTACATTATTCTGTATATTAAATATTGATATTATAGGTCGAAATACATACAGGTCAAGAATTAGGAGTTTTTTTTAAATTAAGGATTTTTCTTTCATATACGTATTTTGGGAGACGTGTGGCTCTCTATCCAATCTCTGTATACAGCAGAACCATATCAGACATGTAATCATTGGTTTAGTAAATTCCCTGCTTCCACTGCAAGTTTCCAGACCCTCAGTGCTGTTACATAAAAATATTCTGTGTATGAATCTTCAAAGATCCAAAAAGAAATACATACAGCTGCTGAGGCTGTATGTATCACATACATGTATGTATCTGGCATCACAGACAGATTAAAATGCATGGACGTGCACAATTACTCTACAAAATGTGTTAAGGTGTTAAGGGTGGACTTCCACAGCAGTTAGACCTTTATTAAACTTCCATTAGGTGTGAAACAAGGTCTCTGACATTGTTAATGCATGAAATATATTTAATAGGTCTCTTTATCAGTATTATTAATTTATTTTACTGTACTTACTGAGCCTTATTGAACTAAGCATTAAATACACGTCTACAAGCAAGTGTACATACAAGTAACAATGTCTCTATCTATCTATCTATCTATCTATCTATCTATCTATCTATCTATCTATCTATCTAACTATCTATCACCACTAACTTCCTTGGCTATATCCTTTCCTTCCTCTACAATTATTTGCCCAGGAATAGTCCTGTACCCAACACCATAGGAAAACTGTTCCTCTGTCCTCCCCAACCACACACACACACACACACTTACTTAGAATGTGGAGGGTATTGTGCCCTCTTGTGCCCACCCTCTCCATGCATTGCAGAGGTTTCCATTGCACCCCTGG
Organism: Spea multiplicata; assembly: GCA_009364415.1. Lineage (NCBI taxonomy): Eukaryota > Metazoa > Chordata > Amphibia > Anura > Pelobatidae > Spea > Spea multiplicata. The sequence continues at coordinate 43,330,503 of VKOC01000002.1, read as the reverse complement.
TTGGCGCCAGGTCTACTTACACACATTGGTGACATTTTGTGGGGTAATAGCTGGTGTCCCTTCCCCAGACCAGGCTCCCCAGTGAGCTGCCTTGGTCTCCTGACACTAAGATCAGCCCTGCTTTTATCTCATTTCTCAGCCTTACTCAAACCATCTTTCTCCAGTCTTTTTCAATAAGTAATCTTGGTCTTTGTCACCTTTCCTTCCAAAGTCTTCCTCACCTTCCATATCCATTAGGTACTCACCTTCCTTACCTATCATCTCTTTACCAGCCTCTTGTTCTTATCAGCCCACCAGCCATAATATTAACCCACAGACAAAGATAAATGAGTAACTTGTTACGATGTACAATTTGCTAGTAGTTAATACAATGTTTTTGTTTTCCTACAGCGGATATTGATGAAATGAGGATTTGTTACATTTTACGGGACAAAGAAAACGCAACTAGTGACATTTTCTACTTTACTGTTGAAGACGCTGGTAAGTGCATGGAGAAGTGGAAAATGAAAATTTCACCTGTATTTAGGAAAGTGACTCAGGGAACATCTATGTGAAGGCAGCTGGATTTGCAAATGATACACTTGTTTGGGTATATTTAGGTTCTTTTCAGAGAGGTGTTTGTTTTTTGTTGAGTAATGTTTGATTGTGTTTTATTACCGCTTAACCCCAGTGGTTGGGGCACGTCAAATGACTCAATATGGGTTGATAAATCAATATATGGTATCAAGAATGGTGCTAAAAAGACATAGCCCTAAATGTGCTATACATTCCTGCAGAGCGTATATTTTTATGAATTATACCTTAGGAGTGCCACTAATGATTTGTTTGCTATTTCTACGACCTTTAAAACTCTCCCAAAGCAGTTTACATAAATTGTAACATAAAAATGCAAAAGGCAAAATATACCCAAAGCTAGAAATATTTCATGGATACGGGCACGGCCATGGTAGTGCTGGACTCAGGAAACCTTTAGGGCTTCAGCAGCCATCTTGAAATCACTTGATTTTAGCGTTTTGCTGTAGGGTCTCGGCCTGTCCGGTGTACATGGTGTCTGGGATTTTCTCGCCAGCAACTGCTTTGACCATTCTACATAGAATTTGATGGCAGATAAGAACCATTTGACCTATCTAGTCTGCCCGGTTTTCCTTATATATGACTTGGGTATTTAATCAGTCCTTCATCCTGTCTTAGATACAGGAGAGCTTTATGCCTATCTCATGCACAGTTAAATTCCCTCACTCTATTAGCCTTTACCACGTATGGTGGGAGGCTGTTCCATTTATCTACCACCCTCTCAGTCAATTAAAACTTCCTTACATTACAATTAGACTACACACCAATTCACCACCACCAGTATTTTCAGTTTCTCACAGTCCACGAGAAATGCTGACAGTTCAGCACTTTTCTTGAGTGATGTGTGGGGCCCAGAAAAGTGCATGGCCTTGGGCACCTCCTCTGGTTTGCCATTTATAAAGGAAGACCCTGGGAGTCAGCACATCACAGATGCAGTTTCCAATAAACATACACTCCTACAC
>VKOC01000002.1:43315427-43328868 GCA_009364415.1 Spea multiplicata | reverse complement strand
GTGATGTTGGGGTAACCGGTGTGATTGCATGCCGGGGAGCATGGAGGGGGGGTCAAATGCTTACCAAGGGTCCAATCAATATTAAAGACGGCCCTGCTTACATTACATCTAATCAGTAGGATTAGTAAATAGGGGAGATCAGAGATGGGAAACCGAACTGCTGCTCAACTTCTGATAGCATTAAAGTTCCAAAAAATAGTCAGATCTAGAAAAAAAAAGAAAAAGTACCAGTAAATATGTCCAGGAAATATAATACAAGTGTTGCATAAAAACCTCCATATGAAACGTTAATAACGGGAAAACAAATCTGGAAGAATTTCAAGATTCGTTAAATGTGAGTTTAGAAGGTGAGATGGAATACAATTCTTTGTAACGTTGCAGCTCCTAACCTAGATGAGTGCTAGAGGCCATATCTCGAGTTCACTGCACAGGTGGGGAAAATACTAAAAACGTCTCTTGCATTAAAATGATAAACAATATTGCTCAGCTAACTGGTAAGGACTTTTTACTTATTAGTTTCCAGGAATGTGGTTTCTGTTTTACTGCCATTTTCTGCACGGCAGCTGCTGACTAAAGAATGTGAGATGGGAGATAATATTTAAACAAGTTATGTATTAGAAGGCACGAGAGACACTAAAACACACTTTACAAATATATGAGAATATGACGGTGTAATCACTGTGCAAATATGATTATTAAAATTAACAGATATGAAAAGGATTCTTGTAAACAATATAAAGACACTAAAAACTGTGAAAGTAAAGACTCATAGAGAATGAAAGGCTAACGGTCCTTAAAGAATATTTATTATAACTGTAAAAATATTGGTGGTTAAGTCAATTTACATTTTTTTATATTTAAAATTGACAATGCGAGTTCAATAAATATAGAATGTATCTTATAATAAGTAAATTAATACTCTATAACTATAATAAATAATATAATAATATATATAAGCTCAGAAGCACTCAACTACCTACAAAGTAGTTGATGGTGATTTCACCTTTAGCAATAATATTTCCTTGCATGATCCTATGACCCTTGCCCTAGGGCACTGAAAGTTTAAGAAGGGCAACATGTACTAGACATGTTGCTAATGGGCAGTTCATTCTCAGCGCAAAGAAAGATTATGTTTTTGTAATCTTAAATATAGCAAACATAAAAAAAGCATAAAAAAGTGCTGAACCCCATACCTACTATTCACGTAAGGAGAATTGCGACGTTTGGTGGTTTCGTAAGGATGTCCACCAATGACGTTAGTGATTAAATATAAACCAGGTGTCTTCTAGGAAACAAAGTTATATATTCACCCGAAGTAGTAGCAAATAGCAATAAAAATCACTGTTTTTTGGCAAGTAATTAATACTTGCCAAATTCTGTACGATAGAATGTATCCGCAGTAGATCTGATTTACATGGAAAGTGTGTACAGATAGCACGCCACCTACTTATGATTAAATGAAAGGCTTATTTTGACTCATAACTCCATTTCACCTGTAGACTCCGGGTCAAACCCCAAGAGTACGAAGGTATATAGACAGGGGCACAAGGTTTCATCATTTTAAGTTTAAAAATTCACATAAGCTTATACTGACTTGTACAAAATGTACATATTAGAGGATTATAAAATCAGTTTTACCATAAATCATTACAGATCTGCTGAGGATTTGAAGAAAAAGCTTGGTTTGCTTGTCTGCTTTTTTGTGATGAGAAAACGGATTGCTTTGATAGAACTCTATCTGTTATGACTGAAGTTGATGGAACATACTCTGCACATGTCAGGGATATATGTGATCAGCAATGTCCATTTTACGAAATAACAGATAGATCTGTCACCTCTCGCACTTTGATCTGTAACATGCACATCTTATTTAGCTACTTATAAGATAAGGCAAAAATAGATAACATTGCTGATTCCAGTGCATACAGCATAGAATATATTTATGTTAAAATTATATTACTGAGGAAGTCATTATGTAGGCAGAGGACACGTATATTTTCTCTAATTGACGTTTCTTCTATGTTGCTGTTGTAACTTATGCATTTAGTGTAAAATGAGCATACAGATCTGACAGGGCTAAATAACTTTCTATATTCTATTGGGGCACTCTTAGGCTATCTTTGCCAACCATACTTTTGTACTTTATACATCCTGATGTTATGAACAGGCATCTGTGCCAGAGAGAAGGAAAAAGACAAGGAAATATAAATGTCTGTCTCCTTCAGCTAGACATTAATCAATAATAGCACAAAAGGCTTGCCTGTGTGCTGTATTTACATTTTTAGCATATCATATGGTATTTTTTAAGTGGAACCATTATTAGCTTTTATTTGCATTATGTGAACAATTTACTTAGTGTTTTATGCACCACATGGGGTATTCAAAGTCAAACTGACGGACAGACATAGCACGGATACCAAATTGTCCTCTGCTGTCCTTTGGGTTTCTAGCTCTCTGTCATCACCATTAACATGTACTTAGTAGCCAAAATTAGGAGCAGGGCATTATCTCATTGGTGTAGGTAGTAGCCTGTGTGGCTTTTATGGAAGGGCCAGCCCTCGTCAACACACACATCAGGGTAGGTTCCATGAAATTATATAGCATGAAATAAGACAAGAAAAGTCTATTTTTAATACAGAAATAAATTATACATAAGGTGATTTTCTGTACGTAATGCCTTTTACCCCATAGTACAATGTTCCAATTCATTTTCTCCTCTTCAGGGCAGCCCTTCAATACAAGTGGCCAAAGTGGCTGCCCAGAAGACTGAGTTTGCAGGGGACACTGCTACCAGTTTCTCTCCTACATTAGTAACTGTATGCAAGATGAGAAGACATAGTTCACATACAACAACACTGGAAGCCCTGCTTCTTCGAAACTCAAATTCCTAAAACCTTGCTTACTGTAAATGCTCCCCATTTATTGAAAAGGCCTTTAGATTCATTGCAGGGTTGTTTGGAGGGTGACACCCCTATGGTCACCTGTAGATGTTTCAAGTGTTCTGTTTAGCCATCTATGTTATTTATAAGCAGTTTTAAGACCTTCTGATCATAGTTGGCAACTCTAGATTCTGGCTTGGACAAGGAGGCACCGGAGTTTTTTTCCAATACCTACCCCTTGTCTTTTGTATCTTTTGTGTAGGCATCAGATCTGTCTCATCACCCACTGTATCCTACCCTAGGCCATCTTTAACCAGGGAGGCCAAAGGGGCAGCTGCTCCGGGTCCAGTCATTCCTGAGGGGCCCAATTTGTTGGCCACCACCACAAATGACCTGATCAATAATTGTCATGGTCTTCTCTAAGTATAATATATGGATACCTATTGGTCATTGGTAGCAATTATAGATGAGTAAACTGAAATGGCTCAAGCCAGACTTAAGCCTAATTCCTGGCTTGGCCTAAATTGTAAAAAGTGTTAGAGTGCAAGCCAGAGCGAAGCCAGCTAACACACATCATCTCATCTAGTATTATGGTCCTTGCAAAGATCTGTACGGACTTTTCTTGGGCAGCAGGAAACCTGGCTACTTGGCAGATTGTCTACTTCTAGTAATAATTTTGAGTGAGTGAACATGAATCCTGTTCTTAAATATACCTAATGTAAAATAAATCAATACTTCATTTAAGTAACATTTTGTAATTAAGAAAGCAAATAGCCGAGATAATTTGCTTTATAGTATTGTGGATACTTTGCCATCTTCTGCACATTTATCTCACGGTACAATTTTAATAGTGAAATGAAAACTGTATATGTGCAGAGGCTCCACAAGTCATAAACTACATCCCACATACCAGTCAAACAAACAATGAAAGTAACTCTGGACAATATCATTTAATCTAAACATTGACCGGGTATATCTGTATTATATTTGGGTTTAGAGGAATGAATAGAGATTTCATACTCCAGATCTCAGAAACATCACAATTAATTCCAGCTATTTATAGATTATAGTTATACATTTAAACAAATCCAAGAGTAGCTAAAATGGTAAGTCTGTAATGTGCGGTACCTGGACATTGTACTAATTAGAGGACATTCCGTAAAGCACTTTCCATAAAGTAAGCAGATTCTCGATGCATGCCTTCTGTATTAAGAATACGAGCTGAAGTATACTTCTACGAAAAGAAAAAAAACTTTGTAATAGTTGTAAACATGTTCATTCGATTTTATCTCTATTTTACCACAAGAAAGCAGATGTACCATTTCAAGATGATCTTCCCTTGCCAAGTAAGGTCTTCAAGCTAAGTAAGGTCTTCCTTGTGAATTCTCAGCAGTTGTAGCCTGGCGAAGGTTAACGTAAACACGAGTAGAAAGGATTCTTACATAACTTGTGCCCACTCAACATTGAAGGCTAATCTTTACATTTACTTATCTGGCTGGAGATGTCTAATGAAGGCTTCTCTGCCCTTATGATGAGATGTTAGCAGGTGAATGGAGCACATTTGGGAATCTGTTAATTAAAATAAAAGAGGGAAATGTTTACAGTATAATGTTTCACGTTGTTACTTTACTTCTTGTGTATCTTAAGCATTAGAGCAGGATGCTGGTTAATTCATATTTATTGCTATTTTTGTTTCACATCTTCAAAGATTTTAACATTGTTTAAAGGCCATCCTAAACATAGGACCTGGGCAAGGACCAAGAAAAGCTTGAAATCCTACTGTAAGGATAGACAACTTTGGCAAAACAGTAAATTGTATTACGAAGATGAGAAAAAATATCTATTTTTATGAGCCAATGTGTGCAAAAAACTGTCAACATTAGAAATTCATAATTAACTTAAAGTTCACAAGATATCATTTATCTTTCAGGGATCACGGAGGGGGGGTCTTCTTTTAACTGAAAATTTAAGTTGGTACAAAAATATGTAGGAGTACCCCACCAGTGTAAATGCACATTAAGCGCACCAAATATAATATAAACAACTGCTTTAACTCCCACCACAAAGATTTGAGATTCAAAATATTATGCTCAGGATAATGAAAGACTAGTAATAAAATAATTTTATAGAATTTTCAACTTACAGGGTATGCCAGCAGATTTTACTCCTAAAAACGTGGAAGCATAGACCTCAACATCAGATAAGAAACATTTGGACCATCTGCTGGTTTTACCTGCTGTAAAGACTCCAACCTTAATCAGCCCTTGGTCTTGGCTTATGTCCAAGAAGTCATATGCCCATCCAATGCATGTTTAAATTCCCTTACTGTATTAACCTCTACCACTTCTGGCTGGAGGCTGTTATCTACCATCCTTCTACTAAAGTAAAATTTCCTTGTATTCCAAGTCACTGACCCTTCTCTGTGTATTAACTATGCAAATATGAGAATGTCCAGGAGAAGCAGTAAGCTGCATGCCTGCATTAGGCAGCCGTTCAGTTTTCCTGTAGGTGGCGTTCTCCTGACGAGTGGCAGCCGGGGCAGACCACCCCACCTTAGGTACACTACTGGTGCCATACTTAAGTAGGCCTTTCTACTCAATCACATGGAACCCCCATGTGCACCATTAAAAGTCCTCTTAATGGAAAAGGCAATTGTATTTTGTTTTATTGATATTTCTGAATTATCTAAAAATATAGTATGTATAAATATTTGCTTTTTCCTATAGCTCTATGAGAAACAAATGAAAACAAAGCATACGTTCTACATTGCATTGAACTACTGTACTGTATGGTACATAATAAAAACCCTTTTCATGGTAGTATCACTTTAAACGTAGCGTGTTTGAACAGCAAACTGCTTGAAAAGACTTTTTGAAGATACGTGGACGACTTTTGATAGGTAATGACCACTGCAGACCGGGAAGACCCCAAAGTGCTGCCATTTTGTAAATGCTGTGACCCAGTTGTCTATCCATCACAATATGGCCCCTGTCAAAGTCGCTCAGATCCTTACACTTGCCCATTTTTGCCCACTTGCTGACTAATATATCCCAGACAGGTGCCATGATAACAAGATTGTCAGAGTTATTCACCTCACCTGTATTTTTATGGCTGATCAGTGTATTTACAAGCACAGATATGTGTTTTTTTCTATAAAAACTGGGCTATTTCAGAAGAGTGGAATTATCAAATTCCTCATTCTCTTAGAAAGGTTTGCTACATTATCTCTGTTTCCATCTTTTTTTTTTTTAGATTAAAATTTCCACCGTAGAATGTTTTGCTAACTCCACAATGTTGTTAGAACCTTGTTAAATCTGCTTTCTTCCACACCTCAAATGTTTGCACTTTTGCTATCACGGAAAGTCAACTTTGGGATTTTGTCATGCAAATACTTGTTAAACATTTCAGACTTCTAAGGTGTCTAATTATGTGGCTGAACATGTGGATAGAAATAAACAACGCCAGGGATTAGGCTGTCAAATTGTAAAAAAAATTAAATGAAATTAAGAAAGGCGATCAGCCAAAAAATCATCTAGGCAAGTCTCTACATCCACGGGTATTAGAGTATTTGTCAAAAGATACCAAATCGTTATTTTGACAAATTAGGCAATTCAGTTATATTACGTTGGATTTGTCATTGTATTTTTATCATCCGCCATTATTTAACCTGCTAATACCTGCCTAGTCTTGTCTTCCAGGTTCTTTTAAAACATATACTCCAGATTTTTTTTGTTGATTTTATTAATAAGAGGAGAAGCCCTGTTTGAAGCCCAAATCACCTCCCTTTCACTCCCTTTCCTGTTTGGCTGAACTACCACAACTCATAATGTCTCGTTCTACCCCGAGGCACACCTCATGTACCCAATACTTTGACAATGGTAGTTGGCCATTCAGACGATTTCTCATAGCGATATTTAAAATATTTTTAAGTTGCTTTTATCATTCTGTTTGTTCTTTTCTTTATAATATATGTCCTAACATTTTAATTATAGCTTGGTGCCTGTAACCCAACCACCCCCTTCCCAGTCTCTTCTTCTTTGATGGATGTTTTTTTTACTGTAAAATGTAATTCCCCTTTCATACCATAACACATGAAATACAACTTTTGATTGAAGGAAATCAGTGCTTTTATTTCTTATACAGACTTATTAACATTTATATCTTAACTAAGCTGTCCGGCCATCATATTTTTTGTTATATTTTGTTATATTGCTGGATACGATTTTTATTTCTAAAAACTCCCACCGTAGTTCTTCCCTTTTTTACTAAAATCACTCAAAGGAACAGACAAGTCCACAAAATGTTATTTTTATATTTTACTCGATCCATGCATCATTTATTTCTTACACCGATGTCCAGGAAAAAAAAAACATATTTTCCAAAGATTGACATAACATTACCAGGATACAAAAAAAACGAGTTTGCCTATTCATGCATTATTAAACGTTAAGTAGTCCAGATTATGCAGCACAATTAATCTGAAATAAATTAAAACTAGAATGCAGAAACGCACACGTGGCATTTATCCACCACCTTTCAGTTTGGCATTTAAGTGTTTTTCAGACAAAACACAGTGAAGTGCAAAGAGAATAAAAGCATTTAACATTCCTCTAGAAGATTAATCTTACAAGGCAGTTGACAATAACATAGAATTAATCAGACTTAAAAGGGTTAAAAGCAGTCATAATGAGAGTTGGATGGAAAGGTCATGGTTATTGTTCTTTTTTTTCTGATGATTTTTTGTTCTTTTTTTTTCCCGATGTTTTTTTTGTGTAATTGAAGTCTAATTGAATACCAATACATGTAGTAAATATATAGGGAAGAGTATTTTAAAGGGCAATGTTGGGGTTATTTCTTAAACTTTGATCTGATTAAGCAGAGGATCCGGGATCTCCTGTGCTACAACCTTTTCTGGCGTGAACAGGAATGCTGAGAATTTAATCAATTTCAATCAGTACTGGGCAAATCATCGGTTACATGGACATTTCACCTCTAGATAGCCTACAGCCTAAAACAACAATGAATGTTCTCCATGTAGATCTCCAGTATGTCACAGTTAATATTTTATTGTCATCTCCAATATTTCCCGAGCCTCGCATTTTTGCAGGATAGACAGATAGCCCTTGTTTTTACTCCTCCGATAATTTTACACGCAGCGTTACAAACTGTCTGGCGCCACCAGGGGTTTTTACACTGCCGGGTGAACATATACCTGTAGGCTACAAGGTTTCTTTTAAGAACTCCGATCCACACTTTCAACAGAATGTTTGTAGCTCCAGGCTGTGTATTTATATCCGTCTCAGCCAGGTGCCTTTTAGAAGAAAAGAGAGGGGGGGGAAAGCCAGGGTGTGTTCCATAGTGACAAATGAGTGGCGGTCTTATTGTTTTAACGCCCAAACTTGTCTGCTGTACCTTCCTGCGTGGCTTTCTTTTAAAGGATCCTTGTGATTTTGCTCTTAACATCCACTTTTATAGACTTTCTTTGTGGAGCGTGCAACGCGGCATCACCTGTAAGACTCTCAATACACAAGAATCCGTTCTTCTAGATCAACTTTATATATATATATATATATATATATATATATATATATATATAAAATAAAAAATTATAACTAGCTGGATTTGTGTATGTCTCTATATTTTCTACTATTGTACCTCTGTTAACAGTTTCTCCATTTTAAGTATTTATAACAAATTCATACATCAATAAATATGCATTTTTTCGATCCCTCTACCCCATATCCCCATACTTTACTAAAAAGTTGTGTATGTTTGTTATTTCTATATACTTTACTGTTATCTGTGTGTGTGTAAAATGTATATTCACATAAGATTTTGGGACCCCAACGGCCTCTTGAGGAAGTGATTTCTAAGTTCCCCCGAAACCTTACGTTACTTGGTCTACGTTGACACAAAATAATATATAGGACAATACATGGCAGATAAAGTTGTACTGTTGAGTTTAGTTGTACTCTTTTTGATACATATAATGAATTGCATATATTTTATGGGTTCCCCAGATACTCTTGGCCTTGACCTTGGAATTCATTGCTTGGTTAATCCCTTTTTTGGTTAAGGCTACAGAGATCAGTGATGCATGTCTCACCTTTTCCTGAACACTTGAATGGGATAAAAGAGACACATGGTATTTGTTATGTGTAACCAGGTTAGGATTTTCTGATAAGATTATTTTTCATTATTCATTTATCAAAGCAGCTTTTACGATACAGAGATCAGAGGCATTTGTATTGTAGTGATGGACAGAAAGCAGAAAACAGACCATGCTGAATTAATAAGTTCTCTCAAGTGATAGCTAATTACATATTTCAGGGAAAAAAGAGACGCTGCAGTAAAAAAAAAGTTCTAGCGCTTCCAATTTCAAATGAGATTAAAGGAGAAAGATTGACACAGAGGAGAGACAGTACCAAAAACGTCAGATAAGAACTTTAATTCATACATCTAATCAGCACAGAAATGTTTTTCCTATTGTTGTTAGTTTGTGCTAGATTAACTAGTTTGTGCTAGATTAAACAGACCCACTAACTACCACTAGTTAACAGACCTTTGAGACCCCCCAAAAAACATATACTACTTGATACCATTTCTATGTTCACCCAATAAAATATATCGACTTTTATTTAAAACTGAATTTGGGCTAACACTTTGGTCCTATAGGATTCTGATTTACAAGAGTTTTTACTCTAATTGAATATTAGTATGATATATTATATTTATATTCTAAACCTATATATGACACCCATATTTAGATAAAAATATTACAGCACGAGGCATTGGCTAGCAGAATATTGATTCAGTCCATCTATTCTAGGCTGAGATGATGGGCTTTAGGCGATCGCCCACATTGTCCTAACATTGAATAACACCTCTGTCCTGATATGGAGAATCTAAATTGTATGCTTATGTTGTGTCTACAGGAGGGAATAAGCTGAAGAATCAGCACTTCCGTCTGAACTGGGCTTGGATATCTATCGAGAAGGAGCATTATGTTGTGAATGAAGATGCAAAACATTTGGAGGTTACTCTTAAACGTAGAGGATACCTAGGAGAAACGTCATTCGTCAGTAAGTGTTGTTAAAACCTGTGTTTATCTGTGTTGCGCATACTGATGGGCATTTAATAAAAGGACACATAATAGTCAAATGATCAAAACATTTAAAATGTGCTTATTCAAGCAAAAAGCACTGTTTTTGGTTCATTAATAAGTTAATTATCCTAGAATGCAAGCTCTATTGGACAGGGCCTACCCTAATCAAAATGTCAGTGGACTACTGTACAGATATCACTGTACTAATTGTACCTCCTCTCTTATTATACCATAGAGACTAAAAGACTAAAGCGCTGTAGTGCATCTGTTTGCACTAAATAAATAAAAAATATACGTATAAAGTACCACAACTGTGCTTGTCACCATTGATTTGAATTACTGTATTTTCAGAATAACCTCTACCCTCAAGCCTGGTACACTTATAAGTAACAGTATGATAGGTATGATGTCATAACATAACATATTCTTCTCCCTTTATATATATATATATATATATAGATAAACATTGCATAGAAATACTGGCGCTTCTCGTAGACCTCAGATTTCCTGCCACCTGAGTATACTACTTTGGGTGTCCTGTGATTTAAATCCTTCACCACTATAATCATTTAACCATTGGAAATGAAGCATTTCATCATATTAACGCATGAATTAAACAATTAGGGAAAAGTCAAGTTAATACATCAGTTGCCCGTTTGCTGCTGTGAGATTTCATCAAGTGCTAAGAAATTCCCGGTCCCCTGGAGCTGGCTCCCGTACATCTACACAGTCCGTTTGGGAGGTCAAGCTGATATAAGAGGTGTTGAAAACTAATCAGTGTTCAATGAGCCAAACGGTAAAACTGAGCTCCCTATCATGTTCCACTGCCTGACATTTACTTCGGGATCCTGCTGTGTGTTTTTAAACACATTGTTGGTTGTTTTTTTTTTAAAAAAAAGTAGTGGTTAAAATCTCTCATAAGTTTAGAGATCTTTGAAAATGTAATATAACAGAATAATATACAAAAGTTCTTGCTTTTTTGTTGTTTTAACACAATGTTAATATATTTTAAAGTGGAATTCTCATGTTTGAGTATCTTAAATAATCATTGTGCAGTTAAAGCCATATGTGTATTGATTTGATATTTCAAGAGCTCCAGGGCTAACTTTAAACAGAACCAAAGAGCATCTGCCCAGCACCAAAGCATTGCACTTGTCTATGGTCCATTATTATTATTCAAGATGGCCGGAGTAATTACTAACGCATATTATTAAGCAAAATTAGCATGTAAATAATCAATTTGTGAATAGGAGGGCAGCTAGATCCTGGGGATATATATATAATAAATATTAATATATATGTTATTAGAAATATATTTCAATACTTTACTATTACAGAGTTCGGTGTTTAGGAGATACAAAAAAATTGCAAAAAGAACTTGATTTCTCAAACCATAAGACTGGTGCACAAATGATAGGCAAACAGAAAGGCTATTCTATTGTCGTTCCACGTTTTGTGGAATATCGAAGTATTGTGTATCACAGATAATGTAGGATGTTGTAAAAGGTTCAGTGGAAACATTAGGGTACAATACAGTTTATTATGAAGCAGAGAAGTCCATTACTTTTTTTTTACGGAACTGTTTCTTCAGCTAATTTCAGATAAAAGTTTGCCAGAAATTCCACAGGCCTTTCCAAGGTAGTAACAAATTTTATGATTAAAACTCACGGCTTACATTATGATACAAAGCAAATCAACCTTAATGCACTTGCCCTGTTATAACCTCTTGCAAACTCTTTGGAAAACTCTTTGGCAAAGTATACAGGATCAAATTGTTCAAACCAGTTCTAAATACTTAAATTTGCCCCTAGAAAAGAAGGTGTTTTATTGCTACTTTTGATTGGAGCAGTTTTACAAACTTGTTTCTTTAAGTTGTGTTAAATGCTGATATTTTCGAAAAGTAGGTTTAAGCGCTAATTTAACAATTTGTACTTCTTCAAAGGCATTGGCACCGTCGATGGGACAGCAGAAAAGGACAAAGATTTCAGAGGGAAGGCTCAAAAGCAAGTGCAATTCAACCCTGGACAAACAACCGCAACCTGGCGAGTACGGATCCTGACGGATGGAAAATATGAACAATCTGAAACATTCCAGATTGTTCTATCGGAGCCTGTCATGTCTGCCCTGGAATACCCAGATATAGCAACTGTGGAGATTGTAGATCCTGGAGATGGTAAACAAATATCTTTATATCTCAGTTATTTCCCATTTTAATATTCCATGTTCTATGACCATGAAGCACATTAATTTCATTTCTTAACAAAAGCCATTTTTGGAGCAAATGGCTGTTTGCAGAGTACATGTTGTGTGATCAAGTTTAATGGCTTTAGAATATATCGGTGTTTTCAGTGATCGACTCGCACCACCTTGTCAACTTTACGTTACGCCAGCGTTACTTTTTAGGTCATTGGTCTGGACAATCGAATACATATTTGTCCAGTAGACACGGTAAATGTACTTTTAAAAACAATAATATTGCTTCTACAGTCGTAGAATCAAGTTCAGTAATATCAGAATATCCTTAGAAAAATGTCAGTAACGCTGTATGAAATGCAAAATACTCCTTCGGAAAACTTTCCACGTGGGGTTTCTTTGGGAGCTTTGAGAAAATAAAACCATTTCTCCTCAGAACGCAGAGTACAGATATAGAAGAACCGGTCTGTGTGAGGTGATTCATTTAAAAGCTCAGGAGTGAAGAGGTGATAAAAAGATTGCTAAATGCAACTTAGAAGAGATAACTGATAGGGGAGGCATGCGCTGGCAAGAAGCCCACTCAACATTTGGTTTTTGTTTTTTTATTTCTGGATTCTGTTGAAGAGATGAAAGCTTTTGGCCTATGATAGTAAGATTTGGCTTTGTAGAAGAGGCCCACTACTCACTGGTAGCTTATATTTTATATACTATACAATATACTAATATTATATATAATACTTATATATACGTATATATACGTATAGACTGCAAGGCTCTGTAAAAAGATGCTCTAAATATTTTTTATTTTTAAATAGTTACATAGGCAAAAGCTTATTTTTTCTATATTAAGGGATTTTTGTTAAAATATAATGCAATTCATATATACAGAGAAACCTCTTATAGTGTTATGTTTTTTATAATAAGAGGTAAAATTTGTGGATTAACATATAGGATATTAAAGTGTATTTTGGGGGATTGAGAAAATGGTTTACGCAATTGTTCTTTAAGAGTTTAAAAGAAGAAAACACTTACTTATCACTGTTAAGTGAAGATTCAGTTGTCCTTTACGCACACAGACAGGGGCTGTATTCTCGGATACCGGCTTCTGCGGAGGAGAGCCTACAAAAAGTGTCAGGAGGAAGTTAAATAGATGGACTTTTCCCTCACACTCTTGAAGGAACAATTGTGGAAACCTAATGTTTGCTTTATCATTTTATTAAAAGTGATATATAGATTGGAAGAATGTTGATAGAAACCTTTAAAT
>VKOC01000002.1:43288032-43315327 GCA_009364415.1 Spea multiplicata | reverse complement strand
GCATATAGGGGGTTAGAAGGCATATCAGGGGGGCAGAGTGGCAAGCCTGGGGGCAGAGATGCATAACTCGGGGGTAGGTTGTCAAATGAAAGGAAATAAAAACCAAACATGTCTCAATCATAGCTTTTATTAAACATGGAAAAAAATAGTCTACATGAATTAATAAAGAAATAAAAGTTTCTTACCAGAATATCGTGAAGAATAATGTGATCAGTGTTTTGTTCCACTGAATAAAATGGAACTCTTTCATCTAAAAATGTTCACAGTAGTAAATGTTTTGATCCCATTATGTGTAATGTATTTAATTTATTAGGGCCTTTTAACACTTTTGCTTTCTGGCATTTTAATACAAATAATGAGATAAAAAGAATGGCACATAGTGTGACTCGGGTATGTATAAGGGGTGCATGTGGGTATAAGAGCGCGACCGTGAGATAAACTATATGGGGCTGGTCTCCAAATTTTTCCAGGGCTGCTTTTCAGTCCCAGTCCGGCCCTGTTGATGACGAAGGTCTCCATTGGATCTTGTGTCTTTAGCTGTTAAACAACTAATATGTACATAACCCATATTGTTACAGACTGCATACAATGTCGCAACAGATTGATCAGCTACCACAGTGAAGTACACAACACACCTCACAACATTTGAAATGGTCAGAGAACAGATGTTTTTTCTTGTTTTTGTTAGGCATCGCTAAGCAATGGAACTATGAAGACTTATGTAATTATGTCTGTTACTAAGTACGGCATTTAACAGGCGAATAATGAATTTTATTTCGACAATTTTATTCATAAACTTGGTATGCTGTCTGTAGACACATTTGTGTGACTTTGAGAGCGTTACAATACTGATACTCATTTTAATTCTCCTTAATAAAAGTGAGAATGTACAAAATCAACTGTAACATGAGCGACCCTAAACATACCGGTACAGAAGAAGAGGAGCCTGAGAGGTTACAATTTATTAGGAGGTCGAGACGGAATGAAAGAGAAGGTGAGTGACAGATTGGGTAAAAGATTTGTGAGATATATCGGAGGAGAACTTGGGCTGTTTGGTAGTTTGTTGAATTCTCTGTGATAAAGATTATCAGGAATTAGGGATCTATGAAATGGGGGAATTGCCAGTAGTTCAGTCTTTGAGATGTTTTGGTTTAGGTAGTAGTTTGCCATCCAGGGCAAGTGGTCATGGGAACCATAGGAATGAAGGGTGTACAAGAGAAGCTGGTGGTCACTGCGTCAAAGGCTTTAGAAAGGTGAAAAAGGAAAAGCAAGGAGAAGTTACCTTTTTATTGGTGAGGCGACAAAGAGTAATTTTGATGAGGGTTGTCTGGTTAGGCAATTGTAGATTAAATGTTTGCTTTAGTTAGAAGAATTGATGTTGTTTTGATGTTCTGTTTAATCACTTTGCATTTTCTAAATGATAAACTTTTAACATGTTTATTTTTAAAAACATTCTTACGTTACAGCATTTCTTCACATCTGCCTAAAACTTTTGCACAGTACCGTAATCATATATATATATATATAAATATTACCTGATGAACAGTCACTGAAATGTTCAAACAATAAGTGGACTTAGGTTGTGTTTAAAACTTTGCCAGAGAGTTCATCTTTATTAAGTTGTTGTGATAAAGCCTTTCAAACTTTCATCTAGAAGTGTTCTTTACAAGGAAGCCCGTGGTGCTTTGAGGTCCCTCATGGTCTTTTTCTAGTTTTCTATAAAAAAAAGTGGTGCCCCCCCCCCTTTAGGGGCTATCACAAGAGGATCATTTTGTAGTTAATAAATCGGTAGAAAATTAGAGACCCAGGACAAAATGTGAATCTGCTAAGCATGCAGTGTCTTGGGAAAGATCAAATTAACTCAAACCACATTAAGCCTGCAGACAATGCTATAACAAAACAAAAATCACAAGTACAGACCTACCATTATTTAGCATAATGTATTTAATGAAAAAGACCTATAAATTGCATTTTGTTCCCTTTTGACTGCCTTGAAAGCTATTTTATTCTTGTTCCTAGAGTTCAGTTTTGCACAGAAACCACACCTATTTACCAAGCATGAAATAATTACCAGAGAAGCTAATTATCCCCCAAAAAAATGAGCTTACAGGATCACGAAAGAAATCTGAAGGAAATAGGGGAACCATTACAATATGACACGCATAAATCTACCAGGAAACACAATTGTTTTGCTGGGCATTGGTTTTTTTTTTTTAGGTTGACAGCTTTAGTTACACGTGATGTCTTTTATTGGACCAGAAAAAGATAGAGCTACATGAGCTTTTAGAACGTCAGACATGCCCTCTACCTGACGAAAAGACCACTCAAGCCCTGAAAGCTCATGTCACTCTAGATGGATTGAAGACGCCACCTTATCTTGATTGTGAAGCTTTGTGGAGCTCCACCACTCCAGGCCCCATTCCACATGCCTCTTACAGGTGAAATATACCAGCCTACCAATTAACCCATGTTATCATTGATCTGAAGGCATAGTGCTTTCACTTCATCGTGTCAACACTGCTGAGCTGTCATGTCACAATAAATGAGGTACTGCAAGCTAATGGCAGTAAAAGCAGACTTAACACACGCTGCAGATTAGAGAAGACCAACAGCTATGTTTCTGAAATAACTTTTATAACTTATCAAGAGTGTATGTGTGATACACATGCTATAATTTAGCCTTTACAGGCAAGTGAAAACTTGACACATTGCATTCATTTTATCATCAGCAACAGGTTATTGGAGGAGCCATTGAAATTATGTGTTATTTAATTATTCTTGTAGTTATTCTACCTCGCAAAACTGAATTAATTATACACTAATATCTGCATTTAACAGCTCAAATACTACTATTTTTATTTCCAGAAATAAACTACATAAGAATCAAAATGTTACAAGTTCGGTGTTGGACTAAAAGCAAAAATAATCTAATTTTTGAAATCCAAATTTACGAATGACAAAACAAAACCAACTATTGCTAAAACTCAGCCAAAAACTATTGTGTGTTGAAGAGTTTACAGCATATACCATAACATAACCAAGACATAAACATACCAATTACATTAAAAAGGACACCAAGCTCATCAATGCAAATGCTTCATTTTTAATAATTCACATTTGTTGGTCCAAACATTACAATTTTATGATACAAGCATTAAGACACTTTTCAGAATCCCAGATTACAACGCAAGAATATATTGTACATAGAAAACTGTTGTAACCTTCATGCATCATAATAAAGGAAAATGTCTGTTCAGTGTTTATTTTATCTGTTCAGTGTTTATTTTAGTATTTAAAAACTGTATTGTAGTAAACTTATTTTCTTCCTTCTTGAGTACATTAGTAAACCAGTTTATAAATAGATGTAAGAACGTTTGCTTTCTTACACTAAAGAGACTTTACCGTAAACTCACTATTTCATATGCCATCGAAAAATCCAAAATTAGTAATTATATGTAAAATACAGCCATTTCTACATCCCAGACACTATGAGATTCGGTTGAAATGCTTATCTAAATGTCAGCATTAATTACACATGATAAAAAGTTTTTTTTTTAAAAATACATCCTTAAAATAAGATTAAAATTTTTAGCTACGTGTTCTAAATCGTAAAAAGTTATTCAATGGGTGCGCTTTGTGATTTCAGAACGGATGCCCCCTATTTCAAGTAACAGCCATGCAAGGGTTAAATTAAAACACACAGATCTTCTCGCACCGAAATATGAAATTGGCTGATCCTTACAGTAACAGTTTTCAAAAATGCTTACTTTTTTAAGCACAGGGCAACTTTTCTTGAACGGCTATACTCTATTGCCAATTAAATGTACAATCCGCAGGAATACAGATGCTTATGGGTTAAATAAAACCAGTCCTCAATTCATAAAAAGAGGTATATGATCCATATCACTTTTTATCATACCATAAAACACACAAATTTGTAACAACTTGGGCTCTCAGCGCCACTTTGACATTGATCGTTCGATAATCACATTTTTAGAATGTGCGATGTTAGAAAGTAATCTTCCTCTAAATCAGCCCTTAAAGTAAGTGGTTGATTATTTCTTGAAAAACAAAAGTGTCTACAATACAATAAGATCCTTATTTTCTCAAATACATTATGTTTAAAATCTGAAACATTTTTTAGTGCCAATGCGCATCTAAAATAAAGCCTTCCATTGCATCAACGTTTTCTTCCTTAATTCATAATCTGTAAATTCATCAAAAGTTGCCTGCAATACTACTTTCCATTAAATAAAACCACTATTGAAATAGGTCAGTATAAAAGTATCTAATAAAATACTGGATTAGAAGCAAAATGTTAGTTATTTTAGAAGTGTTTTGTTCTTAACGTGTTAGATGCTTTTGGATTCTAATTAGCTACTGATTTTATACTATATTCAGTTTCATAGAATTACAAAATTACATAACCCCATGAGATCATTTCATGGAAGCCCTATTTTACATCGCCAATTCTTAGAAGTTGTCAACTGCCACTCATGGGGTTAAACCATCTCCTTTTTACTGCCAGCCACGCTGTGGCAATCCCGGCTGAAGTGGGAACGGTGTGCCAGGTCCTGCCGGGAAACCAGCGAAGGCATCTGGCTGAGGCGCAAATCCCTCTAGGGCTGATGCAGAATGAGCCTGGCGCAGAGAACAAAAAAACCAGAAGGATTAATATGCAGCATGTATAAGGGCAACAACGCTTGATGTATGTAATTATAATGTATGTAGCGCCCCACTGGTAACCGATACATATTAAAGTACTTATGGAAACGGTACAACCACTAAAAAACAAATACTATTAGTAAAACAGGGTAAAAGTGTTATTGCGATTAAGAAATTAAAAAAAATTATTGCTAAATATAATATACCAGCATTGTGCAAAATACAATACAACGAAAAGGAGAGAGTGGAATGGAATAATTGTACCTTCCCCTACTAGAAGCATATAATTTAAGAAAAACATTTGTTGCACCCAACTGAAAATGTAACAATAAAAACAAACATGCAGTATGTAAGCTGATATTTAAATATAGTTCTATTGACCCATCGCTTTAGCCCTGCATAGGGTATTGAGATTTTATGAAATGTCATCTTTAACTACGAAGTACCAGCTCACAGTGATATTCATGGTCTTAAGGAGTAAATTGAAGTGATGGGCTAAAGAGCGGGTACTGCCTTGTCTCGCTCGGCTCTGAGCTACGCTTTACATTACCTGTAACAGTGCGGTCTGTGCTGCCGCGGCAGCTGCTGCGCTTTGTTGAAGTCCTTGTAATGACTGTGAGGGATTTTGAGGAAATCCAGGAAGACCCGAAAGAGATAGGAGAGGAAACGCCGACGGCCTGAGAAGACAAACAAAACAATCATGATTTTAAAGCGTAATTACTTTAGTGTGTTGCTCAACATTCAGAATTTTTAAATCAAAGACCTTGCAGCAACAATCCATAGCTGCCAACATTCTGTCCCAAGCAGCATGGACAGATGGCAGTGATGGAGGTGCTTTGCAGATGTTACCTCAGATCGCGTTGTAATGGAGTGTTGTTACCTCATTTCTCATTATGCCGCTAAACAAATGACTGTTGGGACACTTGTTGGTCCAAATAGACAGTCAGTAACACATTTAAGAGCATATTTATTATTTAAAACTATATAAATTCCATACTCACTTACCATGTAATGTGTGACCAATGGTTTACATATTTAATATGTGATCAACTGATTACATGGGAAAGTAACAATGCAACTTCACATTAAGTGATATATAGTTGTATCACAGTAACCAGTGTCATCCTACAGGCACATTTTCCTTTGG
Source organism: Spea multiplicata (assembly GCA_009364415.1). Classification (NCBI taxonomy): domain Eukaryota; kingdom Metazoa; phylum Chordata; class Amphibia; order Anura; family Pelobatidae; genus Spea; species Spea multiplicata. The sequence goes on along the minus strand of VKOC01000002.1, from coordinate 43,309,515 downwards.
TGGAGCCTGCAACGGATTCTTTTAGGTTAAATATTGCCCAATATTTAGTTATTTACAAAGTACCTGATACTCAAATCTGCTTAAATGTAAAAATGTTATTGTGTACGATAACTGGAGCCATTAGCAATAAATATACATTCAAACATGCGCTGCCCTAAGAGCAAGAGTAAATTATGTAAACGTTCATACTAACCCAGCTTGTCCGACCAGGGCAGAATTGAAGTTGGAACTAAACGCAGAAGCAAATCCCGGAAGAACCGAAGCTGGAGAGGGAGCTGTGGCCGCTGGTGGGACTGGAGGCACTCCTGCCAATGAGGAAGGAGCCTGCAGACCAGGAAAGTTTGGAAGAGTAGGTATGGAAGGGTTCATAGGTGGTGCGCTAGAAACCGTGAAACCAGGAAATGATGGATTTGAAGAGACAAGAGGTGGTTGCGTTACAGAAAACAGCGAGGGGACACCAGCAGGTAAGTTCAGAGGAAAAGGTGAAGCAGCAGCAGCAGCTGCTGCAGCAGAAAGGCCTGGGAAAACAGCTGAGGTAGGAGGAGGTGTTACAGAAGCTGTAGTGGGGGCTAGCATGCTTACATTAGGATTAAGAACTGGGCTACCACCAAATGGAGACCCATTAGGAAGAGAAGTAAATGGAGGGAAAACAGGAGGCATTGTTGATATTGAAGACAGATTAGGGCTACCGATGTTCCCATTCATAGAAGAAAGGCCAGATAACCCTGGATTCATGGAATTGGATAAGCTCCCAGGTCCAGGTGGAAAAACATGACCAAGAACACCAGGCAGCCCCAAAGAGCCAAGTGAAGGAGTAGCGGAACGGGATGGACCTTTAAAGGCAGAAGGTGACGGACTTGATGGTTCACTTTTTACTAAAAGAGCAATGTTTGAAGCCGGAGAAGACGAACTATGATGTTCTGATATGGAGGATGGGGTATGACAAGGAGGGGCAATAGGAAGACAACTCAGTGGAGATGGAGCGGCCAAAAGAGATTGACCTGATGTTGAAATTGGATTGGTTATGGAAGGTGAAGCTGAGCTTGGAAACATTGACATTCCTGGAGTGGATGATCTCTGAGATGTGGGAGTAGAGCAGGGTGGGGTGTAACATTTGTTTAAAGGTGATGCAGAATCTGGGTTTTGAAGATTAGGTATTGGTAATAGTCCAGGTGCAGACACAGAAGGCATTGAAGGTGAATTCAGTAACGATGCATCACTTGACGCTAAAAATCCTTTAAGTACAGATAACAGTGGGTTGCCCAAGTTCATTGATCCAGCAGAAGCATTGGCAAGATCAGACAGGGTAGGACTCTGCATGCCTTGCAAGGAAGGATTTAGGGGCAATGGAAGACCACCAAATATTGAGGACATCATGTTGGCAGAGCTCACTGAGGCAGTAGATGTTGTGGCAGAATATGGTAAGCTTGGAAGTGGTAGTGTCTCATTAAGGACTGGATTTGCACATGGAGTAGATGACCTGTGTGGTGTCTGAACACGAAGAGGAAGACTGGGAAACGCTGCTGGGCTTGGTGTAGATGGTGCACTCATAACAGTTGTGGGTGTACCAGCAGACATTTGAAGATTTTTTATAACAGTAGGGGTTGGCGTAGAAGGTTTGGGAGATGCAACAGAAGCTCCTGTTTGCCCATGAAAACCTGGAGAAGGCATGTTGATTCCAGAAAGAGAAGTTGGAGTAGATGGAGGGTTTATAGTTTTGGCAGGAGAAGGAGCTGGTGCAGGAGTCGGTGTAGCAGAAGGTGTTGGTGGAGCATTGGTCCCATGTGGAGAAGCATGCTTATTTGCTGAAAGAAAAAAGAAAATCATAAAAAGGTAAAAATATTAAATATTTTGTACAGCAAAAAAGCAGTATACGAGATAGTACCCATAATATTACACGATTTTAGATTTTCAGTTTTCACTACCAATTTGCATGCAAAAAGAAAAAATAAAGTACGATAATATCAGGCCTTTCTTAAAGACTTACATTGGTTCTGTGTTGATTTTGATTGGGTAGAGCCATCTTCAATTCCTAGTATAGAACAAAAAATAATAAATATGCCATTCTTCTTAAGTCCTCTAATTTCTTTACACAGTTTTCTTCTTACCAGAGGCTAGGCCGGCAGGATTAGCAGCATACGGTGGAGGGAGAATTCCAGGGATCAGGCTACCATTGCTGTAGGCACCTATTGAATAAAAGCACAATATAAACAAAGCAGACATGGATGGAAGATAACAGGTCCAAATCTGCTATTTTTTTCTCTCTAGGATGGCGTTGCCCAATAGATGGTCCAACACACTGAAATGGCTCTTGGTAACATTTTATGACTTCCCCCACTTGCCTGAAATATTGCTCCCACAGCATGCACTTAATATTAAGCAATATTCACAAACACAATCTGTTCACCAACACATGAAATATATAAAATTTTATATAAATAAATCTCCTGATTTACATTACATATGTGATTTACATTTGACAAAACGGTTTCAGGAGATGGGTGAGGTGCAGACTTCACGTGTAGTGGCCACCATGTAAAAGTGGAAGCAGGAAGAATGGGCAAAAGGATTTTCTTTCAGCCTAAATTACTATGTTACGACAGTCTACCCCAATTAGCATCTACAGTTTTTATGCCGGAGTTCTTTGGTATGTTTACTAACTACACCTTCAAATGACAAAACCATGAGCTGTTTTCATAGTCTATTATAGATACCGCCACATCTACTTATCACTCTGTAGACATCTTCCATTTGGCTCTCATTTTCAACAAATGTTTTTAATTAGCAAAACATACAGCACACACTGTGGGAAGCCCAATCCCACCAGTCTTCTGACACTAAGTGGTGCTGTAGAATGAGCCAAGTTCAAATCTCATTTTAGCTAGTTTAATTAATCTTGGAATTAAATGGAAAGCAACAGACGCTGAAGCAAAGCAGATGCAGCAAGCTGGCCGAGCTGTATGAAGCCAGCGGAAGCGAGGATCCCTCTCTCATTGGTTCCACGCAGGGTTCTCATTGTGAATATAGTAACGCAAAGATTCTTCCAAACTCATACACATCGAGGAACAAATACAAAACTAAAGTGTTGCTACATTGACAAGTACACCATAGAAAGCATCCACATTTTCATACTAAATAAGAGAATAAACTTAGTTACTGTAATTTTCGTTTCTTTTAGCCCAATCACGACCATTCACACTATGGGTTGTTGCCCCTCCCCCTTCAGATACACTTTGACCTTCTCCAGAGGTACTTAATTGTGACTGTTCCTTCTTTACCGTCAGTGTCTTCCCATAGTAATCTAGAAAATAGAAGAGCAAGAAAAACAGAGCCCTGACACATTCTCATTTCTCGCCGTAGCCCAACTTGAATAATACCTACTGGACACAACATTTTGATTTATCATTCTCGACACAAAGTCTAGTCATGCCGACAGTGTCTGATATTGAAAACACCGTAGAATTTGGAAAGTCTCTGAGCTTGTTCCACTTGAACTTGATTGGGGCATGCCGTCCCCCCTCCTCTTGGAGTTTTAATCACTAAAGGGAGAGTTCACAGGAGGGTTGTGCTTCAGATACTTGGCTATACATTATAAAGGGACGATCCCAGTGAGCTCCAGCTGCAAGAAGAGCTTGGCTGGCCCTATATAATGTATAGTTAAGTCGGCAAGACTTCTTCAAGGCCTCCTTACACAATTATGGGACACTCCAGCCATCATGGGTGCCTTAATACATATGATAGCTGCATGGCCTCTAAAGTTTTATGGTGTCCCTGTTCCATAGGGTGTTCTTTTGTCCCTTTGCATTTGCCATGCAGGAGATTGTTTTTGTTGAATGATGCATATTTAAGTACTCAGGGTACTTTAACATGCGTCCTTCCTTGGTGGGACTTCATAACTGTTCTTTTAATTAAACAGAGCCAGCTCACACATGGAGAAACTTACTAGTGTTTCCCGTTTCATAATCAAAAGAGAAACGGGAGAGCTTAAACCACAACTCTCCATTTAGTGAATAAACCCTTTAACCTTGTACAGTCCTCTGATATGGAGTGAGCATGCACAACGGAATATCATCATTATGAAACATGCAATAAATGCATCATGTTGAGGAGGAAGAAATATAACATTTACAATGTACAAGGAAGCCATGTAATGAGTTCACCTTGTCCTGTGTATTGATTTCTCCAATATTGTAATCCTAAACTTGTTTCAAAGGAGTTGTGGAATAGGATCTGGTTACTAATTATAGAGGATTACCTATAAAAAGTAATTCCGGTACAGAAACTTTGAACACTGCCGTTATCTCCATGGCAACCAACAAAATGATCTAAAAATCTGTAGGTACTGACAGATACATAACCCCTGGCATAGCCAGCTTGGAAGGCAAAGCTCTCCCATGCTGGCCACATCTCCCATGCTGGTGGCTGCAAACACGATTCTGGAAATATGTCATACAGTGGAACCTCGGTCTTTGCATCAGGTTGTATCCATGACAACTAAGAAAGTAGTCCACAGGATATGTAATATTAGGGCAAAAAATACACAAAAAGTAGACTCCTTCCACCCTGGTAGCTTGATGGGATGAATTCCCTTCCAACAGAAGGACTCTTCATTGCATCCTGCTACTAATTTCTCTTGATTCTGTGAATGCTGCCTGAACCAACAAACATCAGCAATTTAACAGCACAGAGGTAACTTAATGGGGTGGAACAACCACACACATCCAGAGAAAAAAGTACTAGTAATACATGGTATACGCACGCGATTCTAATACACATTATGATTATTTCAATATAGACTATTAAATTTATTAAGTGTGCAGCTTTGTAAATATTCAATATTTGAGAAGCGAAAAAGAGGAGAATGCTCTGCTACAAATATATTTTCCATTTTAAATGTGATAACATTCACAAAAAACACTGCTAGAAATGATTCAAATGAAACTGTGTTCATGGTGGGTGGATAAAGCATATTGCAGATTATCACATCTAAGACAGCTCACTAACAGGTGCAAGCGTATTGCTTTGTCTTATTCTGTCGGTTCTCGTTTTATCAGGCCCTTTAAATGTATCGACTACAAGAAGTGAAGCAAAAAAATTAAATAAAAGATGATAATTTTACTTCCTGTTCGTTGGGTAAAGTTATCCATAGGTTTACGAACATTTCTCATGAGGGCTGCTATGTCTACAACTTGCAACCAACTTGCACAGGTAATTTTGTACAGGTCTGGTGTCTGTCTAACCCGGGAGAAGAGTGCAGTCTGGCCCAGTCTCCTTAACGGACTGAATGTCTTAATTGCATGATAAAGGCTCTCCACAGCCAACTCCGATACGGTAATAAAGCATGATATCTAACTACTGCAGACCCAACGAGTCCCACAGCCTGACTGCAGAGTCCACGAGTTACTCTCAATAATCAGACCCAGAAGTTAACGAGATTCCCAACAATCTTGATTTTGAGTTGCAGGTTCCATTGAGGACACCCGCCAACATCCAAAAACAATCCAACTGCATACTTGAGGGAGAACTCAGCTTGTGATTATAAACACAGAGCTGCTTTATTGCACCATAGCAAGGAGAAAAAAAGAAAAAAAAAAAAAAAAAAAACAGGCAACGTTCAGCCTTACTATAGAAAGATATAGCGATTCCAATGACACAGCCATGCAACTAGTACAATAAAGAATAAAACTAAACGGTACAAACCTAAAACATGTACAAAGATATCTGAGAGGCAAGGTTTGATACAAAACTTTAGGACTGTGGCCACTAACATAGAAAGTGTTGGCAGATAAGAACCATTTGGTCCATCCAGTCAGCCCAACATGCAGCCCATCCAGTCTGCCAAGGTCACTGAAGGGCAACTGGACTCTGGTCAGATATCCTCTAAGCGCCAAAGAAAATATGACCCTGGCTTACTGGTATTTCACAGGAATTAAATACCTTACACCTTAAACTTTCAACAACTCTGGAGAAGGTCAACATATACATATATTAAAGTAAACTGTAAATTAAGTGTCCATGACAATAATGTATGCCCTAGTTTATATACCGGCATACCATAAAAACACTCTTAGGGCACGGCTATGAATATTTCAGACATGCTTCTATAACGAGATGTCCAGAGGAATCGATAAAATTATACATGCAAAGTTACCAACGTTTCTTAAAGTAAAGATCCCAGTAATGAGGTGCTAAAGTTGCAAGACATTATAATTAACAAGACAAAAGGAAACCAGTCTTTTATATTCCAAAATAAATCAAGCAATGTCTCCTGGAGCATTTACAGCTAAATGTGACATTTTGATGAAGAGCAGAGGCTTTTGGCAGAAACTATCATTAGAGCAAACACAAAAGTGAGGAACGTGAATATGTGGGTGTAATGCAATGGCTTCCTACAGTCGGAATAAGGTACACAAAATGAACAGGTGGTTATCAGACCTGAAGAGAAGACAGATGCAGGCCACTGAAAGAATAGAGATAGTCATGGAAATTAAACCAAGACATATTAGAATAGTAAGAGCACAGGGTGCACTGCGAGAGTAAGCTAAGGTACGGCAATGGCCCCGAGGGCACCTACTGAACAGCAAGGAGAGAGAAGGCATGCATTTTAGTAATTTTATAGAGATCTATGATTAGATGTACAAGAGTTTAGGAGGAACAAGAATTTAACAAGAGGAGGAGAGGAAGGCATTGAACACAGTGCCTAAGCATCAGAGTTTCAGACCGTGTTACTCATGCAGATAGAACCATGGTAACACTGCTTGGATAAACAGCAGCCCTGGCTTACGTTACTGCAGGGCAATCGCCGTTTATTCTTTCATTCTGTTAATATGATCATTGTTACAGAACTTGCCTACCCCACGTTCACCTGGATTACACTGCATTTATATTAACAGTCAACAAAACAAGAAGACACCTACTTGGTGCAATAGTTGGATGTGGCCGGCACGGTGGTATTGGGTACGGCACAGGCTTGTGTGGATTATACGTCGAAGGAGCCTTTATGGGGAAAAATAAAGTGAGGGGTGAAGATAACTGAAATATATATATATTATATATATATATATATAATATGAAATTACTGTTGAAAAATAATAATGGGAATATCAATTACAAGGACACTCCTTATTTGACGGTTCAACAAAAAGGCAACACCTGTAATACATACTTCAAAGAAAAAGCTGATATATATATATATATGTAATTTTCTCGACACACTATATTGCTTGAACATTATATACATTTATAATATACAGAACGGTAAAATGGATTTGGAAAAGTGACAGATCCCTTTAAATACTATATTTAAATTTCTCATTTTATGGATCATTTCTATTTCAGGTTCCTATTTACCGGCTTTGAAGGTCCAAGAATGCGCGCTGCAATTCCTTTGCCTTCGCTTGTACATTCTTCCCCATCCTTTTTCACGGACGTACCCTGTTTTAAAGTAAAATAAAAGAGTAGTGGTTCATTAGTTATTGTAATTGTGTGTTAATATCAATTTGAATTTTAGCAAATTATAGTGGGGATTTTGTATAAAAAGTGACGGCGGCACAGTTTTAGAAGTGTCTAACACCATGGCCCCTGATCATGACTGAACCATTCCATTGTTTGCTTTGGTGAGGAGACTACATCTCAGACTTTGCACCAGAATCACTTTTTATACATAACCCTCATTAAATAAATCATATAAAAATATAATAAAAGGCTCTTACTGGGAAGATTCCATTAATGCGGCTAGGTTTCCCCTTGGGATAAGGATTGCCTGGTATCATTCCGCATGAAGAAATCATAGCATTTGGGGCCTTGCAGCCAATCTTTGCCGCCTATAAGAGAAAATAAACACATACCAAAGTCACTCAGAAGAAAATTAGGTAGGAAGGGGACTCAGACTTTATGGATTATACTCCAGACATACTCTGGCGCCAATCCATATCATAAGAGTTTCCCCTCAACCACGTAACAGATTGTAAACTCAAACGCGGGGCCGTCTACTAGTTCTCTACGACTAATCTATCTTAACACCCACAACCTGCATTCTGAAACAAATTTTGGATTTTGTTTTCCCTGCCTTTCCCAACTTCTGTCTCCTTCACCATTAACTTCCCAATAGACTAAACTCGCAACAGCAGGGTCCGCTTCTCCTATTAATAATTGTATTTGTCACTTCCCCCATTGTAATAATTCTATGGAATCACCTGGCATTGAATAACAAACTGCAATGTAAAAAAATGATATATTTATATACACTATATTTCACAATAGACAAATTCTACAGTCTAGTGGATCTTCTCATTGGGGTGCTGTGAGTTTTACATTTAAGTTTAAATTTTGATAACTAGAAGCAATTACAAGCTATCCAAGGACAGCTGTTAGACCGAATAGTACCTCGAAAAATATCTTTACAGTAATGCACAGCGAGGTAAACGCTTGGAGAATAATGGAAGAAAAGAGTGGTGGCAGACAGAAGTGTTATGGTGGATTGCAGAAAAAGACGATAAAAAACAGAATGGATGCTGGTGGACAAAGTCAATGTAAGAGAACTGCACAACTTTAATATAACCAGGACTGAAAAATAGAAAATCAAACTAGCTTTAGAGGAAGAAAACTGATTACAGCAAATTTAAATATGAGAAGAGACTGAATACTGGAACCTTAGTGCTAATTTGGCCTCGCTGTATATGAGGTTTGGACATGAGCAACCATAAAGAGACTGCCATGAAGCATTATTAGCTTAATCACAACCTACAATCCTTTAACCAGCTTCAAGTACCAATTGATTCGATGTGTTAATAATTACCTGTTCCAGGATTCGTCGGCAGCGTTTTTTCTCAGTTAGGTTTATTCTAAAAAGGTCTTCAATCGGCCGATAATTTGAAGCATCATGAATATTCCTTCAAAAAAAGTTAAGACAGAAAGAAGGTCATGATTGATCATTCTCACAAAAGATATCAGTTATTTTTATTATAAGCTTCTGTGGTGTCTCCTGATGAGCCAAAGTTAATATACTATGTAGGATAATGAAGGACTCGTTTTGCTGTAGTGCATCAAGGCCCGCAGCTGTCCAGAAAACGTATAGAATGGGTTAACGCAAGCGATAAAGAAAGAAAGAAAAAAAGTGCAATGATTCAAGACAAAAAATATACAAGCAGTAACATTTTTACACATAAAAGCAATTTAAACAAAAAGAGCTCACAAACTGGTAAATTGGTAGACGTTACAAATGTCCCGTCTCTTGGGAAAATTACCTAAGCGCCTTTGAAATGCTTAGGGATGCAAACAAGCATTCCCATAGGGATCTTGTTGCTAAACCAGATTAGTCTAATTGCGATAAACATTGCAATTAGTGGCCTGTTTGTTGTCATTGCTCCACTGATGATAGTCGATTTGAAAAATCAAAACATACTGAGTAAAGAATGTAATTTAACAATCACAAAAAAAAGGATCCTTCGTTTTACAGAGGGCAAGCGTGTTCATTATTTATACACTGGGTGTTTTCACGAATTTGAAGTCACAATTATTTTTTGTACGGTTTATTAATAAGTATTTGTGTCCTATTGTTATCACTATTATAGATACACAGAACTGCTGTGTGAGGCTCAGATTTCAGCAGCGCTGCATTATATACCTTAAAAGTATATCTGTAGTGGAATGAAATTGCAGATTAAAAAAAAAAAAAAAAAAAAAAAAAAAAAAAAAAGGATACTTACACAGCCAGTAGCTCCAGTGCACTTAATCTGTCTTTACTAAATGTAAAACAGTTCAATATATTCACAACTTTAGTTGCAGGAATAGCAACCATTTTCTGAAAAAAAAGATATATTTTTAAGAAATTATACCACAAAATATATTCCAACGTACACAACGCAGATCAGCATTTTCAACCCACAAAAATAAAAAGAGCTGGAGAGAGTATAAAACTAAATACCAGTGGTTTCAAATTTTCTGCTGTCATTTCTAAATATATACTAAGCAATGAGCCATCATTTTTCAAAAGTGAGATTAGAAACCAGACGGAAGAGTAACTCGAGGGAATACTCACATGCTGCAAAGCTTTCACGGCTTTAAGCTGGGGTTCTGCCCATGAAAAGTACCTCAATAATTCCACAACCTAAAAGAGAAAGGTTGGAAAAAGTCAGGAATAGACTGAAAACAACATCAGTACGCATCTGGTTTATCCAAGTATTAGAACCTTGTTTCCACAATCCGATTTAGGGAACTTTACCCATAAGAACAATATGACAATATATGTTTATTGCTAGAGCTATACTACAGTGCCTACATTCGGTGACCACACACTAAGAAAATCATAATGGGTTTTGGTTTCACCATAGACCCAACACTGATTGTTTGGTTCTCTAAATCTCACTTATAAGACTTTGTTACTTTGTAAATATATGTATATATATTTTACTTTGTAACATATTGTTACCAGAAACTCTAGAGAAAAACACCTAAAGGCTGCATTCTTGTACAGACTGGGTATTTAATGGGCTGACTAGGTCTCTACAGCTGGAACATTGGTAGTTCATATATTGTGAATTCTGGTTGAGTTATTTAAAATTCTGAAGACCTTCCACTCCCCAGCTTCATGGTGGATTTTAATTAGGGGCACAACTAGAAAGATGAGTTTGCTTGCACAAATGTGTATGTGCAGACAACATACTTAAGTATGCCTGCTGCAGCGAGAGGAGGAGGAAGAAAGAAACTTCAAGTATGTAAAAGGGCATATGCTTTCCGTCCTTTGGGATGTTATAATACATTTGTTACATTGTCTTTATTAGGGGGTCACTACACAAGAAACAGCCATGCTCAGTTGTTTTCTGTACTGTTACCTGTTCACTGGAAAAATATCCATGTGAATATTCCAAGGCTTTCACTTTGTAATCCGTGAGAACAGCCTGAAAAATACAAGGAGATTATAGAGATTAAAATTCATACTTTAAACCTAGATTTAATGTATAGTCGTACATTTAAGCCCACTGATCCAGATAAACATACATACAGTATTATAGATAAAGGGAACTCTCACATCGGTTGTAAGAAATTGCACAAATACTAATGCTATAATTTATTTCGATGTTGCATGCAAGTACTCACCTACCGACAATCCTCTCCTACTTGTGCAGTTATTTCTGTACTAAGACCATCCCCTACCTAAATGTTACCGTTTATAGAGACTGGCTATTCTTATTATTTTATATAGCACCATCAAATTCCGTAGCGCTGTACAATCGGTAGACAGGACATAACAAGTAGTACGTAACATAACAAATTGACTTACAGAGACAACAGGTGAGGAGGACCCTGCTCAGACCAGTTTACAATCTTCTATTCTAAAAGAGATTCTTGCTTTCCAGAGCTAAATGTTTGACCCCACATAAAAGGTACAGTCTACTCATAATTGTGCTTTTATCCACATCTCAAGTCCTACCGTATGTCTTGCAGTTAGCAGAGCAAGTGAAAAAAATAAAGGGGCACTGCAGCCATCTTATACACTTTATTGAATATGAGAGCCGAGTGGACGCTTTAAATGTTTGTGTTGTCCATTTTGCAAATATACACCCTTGCCACAACCCCAGCTAAAGGCCAAACACAACTAAATGCTTATGAATGCTGCATGCAACGGTGTGTTCAGGCACTTGTGTGAGAAGTTCCATGGAAGCACGTTCTTGTCACTCATGTTCTATCTCAAGCACCTAATGGAGTATGACGGAGGAGGAGGACAACTGCTGCAGCAGGACTGATCAGGCAATTACTTTATTTCTTTGTCTATTTGTGTTTTGTAAGCATGCATATTGAAGCATTCACTGGTAATCCTATCTGCATTATTCTATAGTGGGATGTCACGTACAATAAACTTTCCCTCAGATACCTGCCTGGAGAGGAGACTCAGCTTTTTGGTTTGTGTTTAGTTACATCCATCACAATAGCAGGGGGCTGGAAGTTGGCTTTTAATACACCTGAAGACAAGGTGCTACTACACACACTCACACTAAATATTGGATCTGGTTTTAAACACTACAACACTTGTGTACCTTAAAAAAAAGAACATGTGAGGTTTAGTAAAGAAGAAAAAGTTGGAAGAGAACCAAGTGATTGGTTTGTGAACCTTTTATTCCCAACTTTATGAAATATTTTTATTATTAAAATGCTTATGTTATTGTTATTACCTTTCTCACTTCATCTAGCACCACTTCAAATGACTTCTTGTCCATGGCTGGGTCACTACTCTGCTTAAGCAAACAATAGCCGTCTCTTACACCGCAGGTCAGAGAGATCCAAAAGTGATCCACAGATCTCCGAACGTCCGCTGTGATAATTAAGAACACCTCCGGTAATTCATTCTGAATCCCTAAAAGTAGGGTGCAAACTCCAGTTGGAAATTTCAAACTGCAGAATTCACGACCACACACGATACGGGCTGTAGCTGGAGTCCATTTTCATTTGAAGGAACATTAGCTGAAACCGCTCCTGAGATGCAACTTTGCGTATCGGTAAAGACTGAAGGTTTGATCTGGAAGAAAGTTTGAGAACAATGCTTTTATTTTGTAAACAGCTAACACAAAAAGAAATAATACAAACACAACCAAGTTTAAATAGTTAAAAAACTATTACAATCTATGTAGCTTAATAATGATTTAGTAGCTCTAAGATAAAGGCAGTTTGGGCAATAAAGGAATCCCATGCTATAGCCATCAGAATGCAACAAATAAAAGCAGGTTGTAGATTTTGGTGACTGCATAAGATACATAATAAGAAAACCTTTCTGACTTTTTGTGACTTATTTTTTTATGTTAACACCCATTCTTCTAAAATCTACTAGTATTGGAGTGCTAGTTGTATACTGTGTTAATATGCAAAGGATGGATAAAGTGCGGAGGAGTGTATTAGACAAACTAAATAATGGAAAAGCCATGTAACGGCGGGCCGCCATTTATGATATAAAACTATGATGCCCTATATCTAATAATAATAATAATAATAATAATAATAATAAAGTCCCATGCAGGAATTCAACTTCAGACAGCCTCTGGGAACATAATAAATAACAGGGCATAACTTTTAACATTCAAATAGCCAACAAGGTCTACTCACTAGTTAGCAAGAGTGTTGAATATTTATCATATCACTACACATCTGGATCCACTCACTTAAGGGAGTGTTAGCAGGAGGGTTGCAGTTTCAACTTCTTGACTGCACTATACATGACCCAATTGAGATTCTGCCCAGGTAAAATAGTAAAAATAGTTAAATCGATGACATTTCTTCAAAGTTGAATTATGGAGGGCCAACTCAACCCTTTGTGCTGGAGAAACCTGCCAGCGAATGGACAGATAACCATAACACTCAAGCAAACTTTCAGTGGAGGCCCGCAAAATCACAACTATCCAGCAAACTCTTTCGTTGGTGAATCAACCCCATTATAATAGGCAAACTCTAGTGCTTTTGCAGTCGCAAGAAGGGCTGAGCTGGTCCTGTAAAATACACCAAAATCCAGGTCAGGATGGGGGGTGGGCAGAATTTGTTTCCACTCCCCATCCACCTACATCTCACCCGCTTATCCTATAAAGAGCAGGAGAGCTCTGCATCCAGTCCCGGTCACTATGGGGCTGAAATGCCCAACTCCCTTATAACATATAATTGTTTGTTTTAATAAAGTTGTATTCTTCCCATAGACTATCCACCCGCGAGGCATATCAGAGCGATCATCAGCTACTTTTACACCAGTCCTGGATTACCTGCTTTTGTGAAAATGAGTCGAAAATTTTTAGTGCATTTTAACTTTTTTGGGATACTTCTTGTACCACACACTCTACTGTATGGCCATCTCTCATGTGCTTTAGTTAAAGAAAATAAAACTTTAAAAATAAATTCCCTCCCTGTATTAGCCTCTACCACTTCTGATGGGAGGCCGATCCACTTACCCACTCTCAGTAAATTAAAACTTCCTCACATTACATGTAAGTTCTTACATTTCTCCTCCTTTAAAACATTCACCCCTCTTGTACTTTTGTTAAATTGAATAAGGTATTTAAATGCTGCTATCACATCTCCCCCCACTCATTTCATTTACAGAGGGTGGTCTGTTGCTTACATACAGCTTGTTGTGACCTTTAAGTGATATGTTGTATGTATATTTTCCAAACATATTCATTTCTTAGAAGACATCAGGGAAGGGAATTTAAGCCCCAATGAGGAACATTCCCTCCCAAAAATGGAAGTCACACCAGTTATACTCACTGCGTCCTGTGAGGGCCACCAGAGAGGGCAGATAGAGAGCATAAGAATAAATGAGAATCGAGGTGATTGCTGACAGGAAAAAAAAAGAGTGACTTCCCACCAAATGAGCGGCGTATGAATGAGTATTCATTAAACACACAATGACCCAAAGGACGTACACAGTGGGCTATACTTACCACCTGTCCTCTGCATGCAGAAAGCACATTATATTGTCTCACACAATAGCCATAGGAGCCCCGCGCGTCTCCGGCGGGGCCACTCTACAGGAACTTTTATTTACGATACGCACGTACGATTTACGAACATTATCCCGGCGGTGTCACAATGTATCCGAAGCGGGACACACATTGAAGATCTCTTCCGGAGCACATACACACAAAGCGTGGGGCGCCATGAAGGGGGAACCCATCACACAGAAACAAAACACACCAGGGACACACATAAAAGAGACTTTTAGGCTTATTGCCGAATGCAGGCTGAGAACCAATCATACAATAAAAAAAGATAGTTTATGCTGGCAAAAGACTAGGTTAGCAGGGCTTGCAGTACGTTGTCGGACGTCGCACAGACCTTTATGGACCCCTCTCGATAAGTCGCATTATAATACTGTAACATTATTACGCGCTACACGAGGGCGCATAATGATGACGTAATCGGGTCGTGTGTTGATATGTATTCAGGGTGTCGTGATCCCAGGAAGTGGTAGGACGTTTAACTCACTCAATGCCGAAAAATACTTTATGCCACTGAAACCCGCTTAACCTGACTTAAATTGCTCCTTATAATATTTTAGTGCCTCCCCTCTCCGTTCAAACGTTCTTAATATAGTTATATAAGCCTTCTGTACACTTTATAATTACTATTTATTATATACAATTATATGTGTGTTTACCAGGTCAGTACATTTATACCTGGCCCCAGACATGCTTCCTAACTATGCAGCGTTTTAACTGGTAAGCCCCTTTATAAAAGTGGCCTGCAGCATGTATAAAACATAGGTCTTCAATTTTAAATGGCGGACCTGTCACTGCTAATTATATTTGATCGTTTTAGTGTCAGAAGAATGCGATGCTCATCTCTCGTGCAGTGAAAGGGTTAATACGTGGTTGTCAGTCTTGTAATGTTTGCGTTGCTAATACGGCTTGTTGTTTTTCCATAGGAGGATCATACGCCGCAGGATTGGTAACGTGCAGCTGGTTTAATGCAGACAATATTTAAAATGAGCGGAGACCCATCTGACAGCATTTTGTAGGAGGAGTGAATATCAGGAAGCAGGAAAAGATGTGTGGGTAATATCTGTTTAATAACATTGTCACGAGACAATGACGAGAGATATGAGGATGAAGCCTAGTCTGAAGATTTGGGTGTTCGCCTTGACTGGAGGCCTAGTGCTTCTCCTATTACACTGCTGCCAACTCAAAGCAGAGGTGAGTGATATACGCCTGTCCTAATAAATAACCATGCAATTAAATTATAAGGTTTAAAACCTTCCTTTATTAAATTGTCTTTTGCTTTGTTTTGCATTTAGAAGCTTATCTTTCGAGTGGAATTATTATTATAGGGTATCAAGGGTATGATAAAACTAGAACTGGCAAATTAAGATAGACCGATACAATAGGTATCTGGGCCCTGCTCGTGAGTTTACATCTAGAGGATAATCATGAAACATACACTGCACTCATAAAGTGTATAAAATGCATAGCAACCCCCCTCCAAAAAAAAAAACTTTTTTAATTTAATTGTAACCAGGGATAGATCTAGAAAGAGTACCAGAATGAGTGCAGGGAACTTGCATCAAAAGGTCGTGTGTATAACCTCAGGGATCAGCAGGCCTTTCCCTGCATAGTGTCAACTTTTTGCAGACCTGTCTGCATTATTCTGGTCTCCTGGAGTACTTCTGCACAGTCGCGGGGCCATAGGCACAGTCTCTTCCTCCTTCCGGCAATAGGGGGAGAAGGTGCCCACAGAGGCTCTGCCTTTTTTTTGGAAGTGCTCCGGGTGGCCGGGTTAACAAAACTGATTCGGGGGAGAAGCGGATGCAGAAAGAAGACAGAAGAACAAGAAGAGGCACGACAACTTTACATTTATTTATATAGAGCCATCACATGCAATAACAAACCAGTACAAAAGAAGAAGAGGGCCCTGCTCTTGCAAGCATGCAAGAAAAGACAAGAAGCAGAGTTGCAGAAAAGGAGACAGGGACACAGAAGCAGTCGTCGGAGAAGGTAGGGAGATATTGAGAGAGTGAGTGAGAGTGACAACGAATATCGCTTCCCATTGGATAAAGCCCTCTGAATTTTGCCTGAACCGAAAGGGCAGCAAACTAAATTCGTTGTCTGAAAACGAATGGGACAAAAGCAAAAGAAAGAAATTGATCTAATTGTTTTTGGTCCGTTTGCACAAGTTTCGTAGCATGTATTTTCATGCAACCCTACAGTTGCAACATTAACCTAATGAGTGAGGGCTGTTTTTGTGGCAGAACATATTTTCTCTTGCTTTTTACTAATTTACTAGATTATAAACCCATTTTAGCAGGGCCCCCCTCATCAGTTTTTTCTGTAAATAAAATTGTTACATTATATACTACTTGTTATGTCCTGTTTACCCATTGTACAGCGATACGGAATATAATGGCACTATATCCAATAATTATTAATAATAAAAACACTACTGCTGTAATTTTCTTCTATTCTTCACTCTGTTTAACAATCACACAAACATCAGCTTGAGATTTTTCATTTTTACAGGGTTGGTATTCACTGGTGTTTTATTATTATCCCTGGGAAGAAAAAACGCAACTGTTTAAACTGGATGTAGACTGGCCAAAAAATCCAGAGTACCTGGGTGGTATAGCCTATGGTGTGGCAGTCGATCCCTTCAATTCATTGGTCTACGTAGCACAGGTATGACATTTTAATTTAGTTTTAAATCAGTTTTTAAACTTTGATTGTAATATTAAGTACATTGCTTTGGTATTTTACCTTTCTATGTTTTTTTATTTTATAGTCATGTCTATATTTTTTAAAGAAAATATTGAAGCCCCTCCACTCTTATAGAAAAGTATAATGTTTTTAAAAGAAACAATGTTTTTTTTCTTAAGATCAATAATTATCAATTAGTTGAATTGATTTGCCTGAATATAAGACAAGGTTTTTTTTTTTTTCCAGAAAAATACCCCTCGTTTATAAATTTCGACCTCAAATAGAAGTCGCCCTATAAGAGTGAAATCCAGATCCCCCGCAGCGCTGCAGGGGACCTGGATCCTCCTCTCTGGCAGCTGGTGAACGTCTGTGTGATGCGCGTAGGCAACCTCTGCTTCCGGCCCGGCACTTCTGCCGGGGCTTCAATGAAGGAGCATCGGTGTGACATGACCTTCTGGTGCTCCGTCATAGAAGACGTGGCGGGCAGCAGCAGAGGTTGTCTATGTGCGTCGCGCGGCTGTCTCCGCTAGACACCAGGGAGTCTGGAGCACAGGGGCAAGTCTGGGGTTGGGCAAGCTTGTGTGTAATAGTTTCATAATATATAATACGGTGCTTTTTTATGAATTCTCACTAAGATGAGATGGAATTAATATTTTCAGAGAGGGGAAAATGTATCAAAAGTTGTGGTGTTTACAGAAGAAGGATATTTTAAAGAAATGTGGGATACCGATAAAATCGAAATGCCTCATGGGATATTTGCAGTCAGCACTGCTAAAGAGCAGTCGGTATGGATCACAGATGTTGGTCAAGGTAAGCACACAATACTGGAAGCATCTTTGCAATAAATGGATATTAACATTTTTTGTGTCAGTGCTATGAGAATTGATTCATCTGGCATTCAAATGATTAAAATGTTGCCTATTCTTTGCGTTAAATGTGACTACAGGAAATTCCAGAAAATGTGTTCTTGTTTTGCTCTCTATTCCATCTACTGAATTAATACTTTTGCAGCTAAATGTAGCATTAGGAACAACATTCCTTGTAATGTGGAATGGCCAAACCTTTCCCATAAACAATTCTTTAATCATGTCATATTTTGCCCGATTTCTCATTTTTGCCAGGAATACTTTTCATGTGCCAAAAAGCAGGTACTGATAGGCTGTTGCCATAGGAACTAAAAAAAAAACCTTTATTAAGCATTTCAATGTTGTTTTTATGTGATTAAACCTTCAGAGGAAATTACAGATCTGCTAATTTTTACTTGATCAGCATGCAAGAGAGTGAAATGAGTGGAACAGCACCTTCAATGCAATTTTAGTAATTTACCCTTTATTAAACCAGCTAGAACATATTGGTTTTGTTGTTGTTATGTTTCTAGATTCAATGTAATCACTGCATAAATGCATATGCAATCTACAGGAGAATATGGGCACACAATAAAACAGTTTTCGCCCTCTGGAAACCTTCTTCATGTACTCGGTACAGCAGGAAACGCAGGATCAAGTTTAAATCCACTTCAGTTCGATCAGCCAGCAGAAATATTTGTTGAAGAAACCGGGGAACTGTATATTGTGGATGGAGATGGGGGGCTGAATAACAGGCTTCTTAAATTAACAAACAGTAAGTGCTTACTTTTCCGTGGTATGTAAAGGTTTCAGGAGCAATAGTGGAAAAACAGTGTTTTAGCCATATAATGGAGTGATTATCATATAGTTAAAAATGTATATTGCTGCTTAACCCTCAAAAAGTTATCCTGAAATGCAACTTTAAAAACTGATTAGAGATCAAGGGACACCTCCCTACTCATGTCGCTTTTTTTTTTTTTAAATACGGAGCATAAAATATATTGATATAAATGAATTGCTCCCTTACTTATTCTGAATTTATTTTTTACTGTTTCGGTTGGAGGCCAGGAAAGGTTTTCTTATTTTTCCTTTTTTCTCTCTCATTTCTTTTTAGATTTTTATATTGATTTATATTTTTCAATTGCATGACAACATTACTGTGGTTCCTATAAATATTTCCAGCATTATTTACAATTATTTACTCTGAAAAAGGAGAAACTCTGCTTCTGTCTTGTTCCAGAGTGATCTCACTGTGCTGTTCAAGAAGCAGGGAGCTTTGCTGCTCGGGATTATTTACATGATCAACAATGAAAAGAGTTGCCATGCTCTTTATCTGACCTCTTTTTATCCAGCTCATGGAAAAGAGAGGCATTGATTAACATTGAAGTCAATGGGAGCTCTTTCTGTGCATGCATGCTGGGGGACTCATTAGACCCCTGGAACTCTCGCACAAGCTGGCACTGGAGATGGTTGGTTGTGAAAATAATGCGCATGCACTTTGGCTGATCACATCTCTTAGAGAATTCCCCATGCGTTTGCAAGGGTGTCTGCACGAAAACTTAAAGTGGACATTAAGCTATTATACACCAATCAGCCATAACATTATGACCACTGACAGGTGAAAAGAATAACGCTGATAATCTTGTTATCATGGCACCTGTCTGGGATATATTAGGCAGCAAGTGAACATTTCATCCTCATAAGTGATGTGTTAGAAGCAGGAAAAATGGGCAAACTTAAGGATCCTGAGCGACTTTGACAAGGGCTAGACAACTGGGTCAGAGCATCTCCAAAACTGCAACTCTTGTGGGGTGTCCCCGGTCTGCAGCGGTCGCTACAGATCAAAAGTGGTCCAAGGAAGGAAAAGCTGTGAACCTGCGGCCAAGGTTAATTGATGCACGTGGGGGTGAAGACTGGCCTGTGTGGGCAAAACAACAAGCTACTGTAGCTCAAATTGCTGAAAACGTTAGTGGTGGTTCTGATAGAGCGCCCATGCTGACCCCTGTCCACTGGCGAAGGTGCCTACAATGGGCACGCGAGCATACGAACAGAAACACAGAGCAATGGAAGAAAGTAGCCTGGTCTGATGAATCACATTTTTATTTACATCATGTGGATGGCCTGGTGTCTGTGCGTCTCTTTACCTGGAGAACACATGGTACCAAGGTGCATGCATGGAAGCCCCACCTCACAACTTACAGGACTTAATGGATCTTGGTGCCAGATACCACAACACTCCTTCAGAGGTCTAGTGGAGTAAATGCCTTGACGGGTCAGGGATGTTTTGGCAGCAAAATGGGGACATACACAATAATGGCCAGGTGGTCATAATGTTATGGCTGATTGGTTTTTGTGCATATGAGAGCCAGATGATTCCTGTGTGATAATATTTATAGACCAAATAACCAGTATATAAGTTTTTCAAATTATCGTAGAGTGTGTGAAGAGCAGTCATACGTGTTGCAGTATTATTCCCCACAAATAAGATCATTTTCACCTCTCTACTGTGTTAACAAAGCCTCCGTCGCTCACCAAAGCCACTCATACCTCTGTCTCTGTGTTCTTCGTGTAATCTGGTGATATTGTTCATCAGTTGAAACTTGCAGTAGCTCAGATCCCAAAGTTTCTGAACTGAGTTTCTGTGTCTGTTGATAGGAGCTCAGATCAGCTCGCATGCTCGTAAAATACTAAATCCACCAAGTGTTCCAATTTTTGCAAATTGCTCCAAGGCAATCCTGTGTTTTACCTTTCCCAAGCCCAGGCCTTAGTAGAATGGACTGTCGAGTTCATTCCCCTTTGTTGGCTGTTGTGGGCACAGCAACCTTCCAGGAAAGTGACGTGAGGTCAGAAAATTCAATTAGGTTCTTTTTGCCATGCATGTCAGTTAAATTCATGTCGTTTTTTGCATGAATTTGATATGAACATTTTGTTTGTGTTTTGTATCATTTTAGATTTCTGGCTTTTGTGGACATTGGGTGGAAATGGTACAAACCCCGGCCAGTTCTACATCCCACACAGTGTAGCAGTGGATAATGTTGGCCGAGTAAGTCATTTATACCGTATATTCCGGCGTATAAGACGACTGGGCGTATAAGACGACCCCCAACTTTTACAGTCCAAATATAGAGTTTGGACTATACTCGCCGTATAAGACTACCCCTCTACCAGCGTACAACAACCAGCCAATCACGACAAGCGATGTACCTTACCGGTGATTTGCTGGTTGATTTGCTGACATATACATACATGCACTGCCCTCACACACACACACACACACACACACATATATAATATATATATGTGTATATATATATATATAATATATATATATATATGTGTGTAGATATGTATATATATCTATATATATATCTACACATATGCCTGTCCATACATACACATTTATACACTGCCCTCACCACACACACCCCTGCCTTTACACACATATATATATATGTATATATATATATATATATATA
>VKOC01000002.1:43265005-43280184 GCA_009364415.1 Spea multiplicata | reverse complement strand
GTACAATAAATAAGATTAAACACTAAACAGACTTAAAACAAGTGACCAAGTAGGATTTGGAAGCGATAATGTTAAAGAATAATGGATTTGTAAATTACGATATAATTGTGTATAAACTTCAAAGACCTGATAAAGTAATGCCAAATATTTCATAACAACTGAGAGTGTTAGATTACATCTATAAAGAATCCATATTAAGATAGCTGATGAAAAATATATGCTAATCTGGGCACCTTCCAGGTTTATCTAGTAAAAAACCATGTAACGCGGCCTCTATATATTTGGATAACTCAGGATAACTCGTAACCTCACTTTAATGCTCAGAGACACTTTAGCATCATATAGACTTTAATGCACACCAAAGGTTACCTTTAAATTCATGTTCATGCAAATGCATGGAGAGGTTTATCAGAATCCCCTCTTTGCATTTGCCCCTATCTTCTTGGCATGTTTACCCGTGTGTATGCGCGGTATACTCAATGCCAGCTAGTTCTAGCGGTGGCTCTAATAGGACCCCCTGCGAATATGGAGAAAATCGCTCCCACTAATTTCAACGGGAACTCTTTAATCTTAGTGACCGCAGTTGGTGGGGCTGCACCATTGAAGACATTGTATACACTACAATATAAAATATGTATACAATAACACATATGACTCCTTATTGGAGTTAAACTGTGAAATTTGTAGAAATATTATAGCGAATTCTCTTTTCAGGTTAACTGTGCATTTATTTTCATCTAACAAGTGAAGACATTCTCATTGAAGATATCCTGAACCAGGACAACATCCTATATAATATATTAATGTATTATAATATGTTTATATCATATAGTTTCAAGGGTAAAATGCATTATTTCTGGTCTACATTTATTATTAAATAAGGCTTATGTGTATTTTAACTAATGTAATTTCCTGTCCCTGGGATTAGTGATTTGCTGTTCTCCTGGATGTACAGTATATTCTACAGTATTTCCTCAGAGGGTAGAAAACAATATGAAAAATGAAAGGCTAAATTAGCCTCATATTTTGTAGTAAAAAACAAGTATCTTGTGAAAAATGATGTTGCAATAGTGCAAGGGGCACACACTCCGGATGATGCGTGCAGACACACACTGTGTGTTTGTGTATAATATATATATATATATATATATATATATATTATACTGTGTGTTTCTGTATATATATCTATTTTTATATATTGTGTGTGTTTATATGTTTGTGTTTCTGAAGGACCTTTCACATTAAAATGTAATGCGAAAAAGTAGCATATTTCTGAAATCACCCTAGTTTTATGTTTATTTCCCCAGAAAATCTTCATTACCATAAAATGTTGCTGGCCTAATCACAACATAGAACAGCTAAGCGACACACAGTACTTTTACTATTAGGATAAAATCAGCACATAAAATATAGTAATATATTTTTAATTTCAAGCGCCACAGTGTCACACGTCATCTAAACAGGTTGATTAATTAATCTTCACAGGCTATAAACCATGCTTTTTAGTTTTCAATATATAAATAAAAGATAATAATAATGATTAACTGAAATATGGTTTAAAAGTGCATACTGAACTTCACACTCGTAATATGGCCATCACATAGGAAATATGTACCTGTTCTACAGGACCCACTTTGTCAGCTATGTGGATGGCACTTTAGGGGTTAATCTCTGCAAAAACAAGTAGCCCATTGGACATAGCCTGCAAACCATCCTATGCTGCATTAACCATCTACCCTTTATTTCACCAGCCGACTGAGCAGCTATGAGTGTAAAGAAACATTTGCCAAGCCTAGGAGTTCATCAGGATTACTTAAAGGTGCTGTTCTACATCACTCTCTGTATATAAATTAACCTTTTAGCTTTCCTCTGAAGGTTTAATCAACACAGAAAAATTAAAGATTTTTTTGCTTGTTTTCTAAGGCTGATTGGTGTTTTTAGCAAGAATTCTGAACGCCTAAAACATTTTTGGGGCATCTAACAGCACTAGGGCAAGGACAACCAGGGGTAACTGTATCACGACAGCCTTCTGCCTAGACTAGTGCTTCAGGCCGTTACTATAACCAAGTGCAGTCTGACTTGGTAGCAAGTAACAGTTGCTAAGTAAACAGGCGCATTGGGTATCATTCTAGTTTCATGGATTGTCTACTATGCCTCCACATAAATTCAACATGGCGGATGCCAACAGATATTAGGAGTAGGCTGATCTCCAGCCAGATTCCGTGGGTCCGTGGTACTATCCTTTACAACACTGGCTTCCCAGGCATAGCAGGCTTCTTTATGGTCCCACTCACTGGGGTTATCAATGTTATAAGAGTTTGGGACAAACTGGTTTATAAACACATACTACACCCTCCATTGTGTGTGATTAGTTGAAGCAGTCTATGTTTGGCTATTGTAGTAACTTAGTGAAAGATCAGATGGAGTTTAATGACCAATATATACAAAAATCCAAGTAATTCCAGAGGGTTCACATACTTTTTCCTGCAACTGTGTACTCCTACAAAAATTCCAAGCAATGCCCAGTTTATTTGGCAATCTTGTGTCTTCTACTCACTATATATTAGTATATTGTTAGCAGAACTGAAAAGGACTTTTTACACCAACTAGCTGGAAATATATGGCATTGATCCACTCATATGTAAGCATTAAGAGAACCTTAATTACTTCTAAAAATAGCTATTTTTCCCTTGACAATTAGAGCATAATGATTGATTTCCCATGACAATCTAAACATTCCATATCATTGTTAATGTTTCCATTACTCTTTTGTAAACACTGCTGCATTAATGACACAGTAGGGAGCCCATTATAGAGGATCTTTGCAATAAGTCCCTAAACAATGGTTCTTATCAGAAGCCATAGAAAAAAAATATCTTTAAAAGGTTGCATATCTGTCTCTTTTCCCAAATTCTATATCTTACAGTTTAGTACACCACATAAGCTCATGTAAAAGTATTCAAAAGGTTTGTATAGTCCCCAAACACATATTGGAGTAATTTTGAATGGATTTTACTGCATGCAAATATGTGTATAATGCAATTGGAGTTAGAAAGACTTCTGTTTTATTTTCTTCCTGTCTGTACTTAAAGCAGGAAGTGTTCTTAAGTACACTTCCTGCTCACATTCCATAGGGTTCATATGGAAGTCAATGGGAAAGCCCACTGCTAATCACATATACACTGCAGCTAATCACATGTACATTACAATTTACAGCTAATCACATATACACTAGCTGAATCCTGACAATTGAGTGAGTGGGTTACAATCGGTAATCTGGGTAGATCTCCATTTTTACACGTTTACACTATGGGAGCCTGAACATAGCTGGCACTGCTGCCATTGCATCTCTTCCCTCACACTGTGAATTTGAGATATGACATCATGTCCCTGTGCTCAGCATAGAGGAGGTGAGGCACGATAAACAATCCAAGAGGCACTGACTTATGCAACATAAATACACCACTGGGAATGGCAAATACTGGATACACTATCCATTTGTTGCACTCAATAATTCATCAAGACAATCATATTTACAACATATCTAATTAAATAGCACAACACAGTCAACTAAGTTATACAATTTTTTGACAGGAAGATATCAGACCACATGGCAACTAACGTTATACTAAGTGCAAGTGACAGAACCCACCAACTGGAAACCCTTGGAGCATTCTCCAAAACTTCAAAGCTTTTGAAAAACATGTACATTTTCTGCAAGGGCTCAGGAAGCATAAAGCAGTAGAAATAATTCAATGTGACTAATTCTGTGAAAATAAATACTTGCTAATTAGTATGCGATGATGGAAATGAAGTTACACATACAAATGAAGATCAAAGACAAGACTCTACTAATATTATTTAATCATAATGTAATTTACTAGACATATTAAATCATTAAAAAGTGCAGCTGTCGGTTCAAAATATAACAGTAATGAAAAATTTGTCTTGATGTCAAATAAGCAAGACATTAAAAAAATCAGATAATTAGCAAATCTTTGCTAGATCAGAGACATTTTTATTTCACCTTTTCTCTTCTAATTGTTATAACATGTTAACCTGCACAGGGCCTATTCACTAACCCTGGTCTTAGCTCATGGAGGTAACACCGGGGCTATGTGCATATGACTATTTAGCAAGGTTTTGTGTAATGGAAAGATATAAGATAGATACGATTGGATGGGTTTCAAATAGATAAATAATTACATTCTTAAACATAATGACCTCAGTGGTCAAGAATTATTCCCTATCACCTCACTGATGGAACAGCATTTTACCCATAGACTCTGGATGAGGCCTGGTAGCTTCTTATCTCTGGCTAGTCATGTATATAGTCTTATCAGCTTGCTGGACTGGTCATATGAAGAGTTATTGAGAGTGAAAGGAAGAAACACATTTAGGGGAAAATGTTTTAACGACATTAGGAAAAACACATCCGAAAAGTTTTTTTTAATATACATTTCAGTGCCTCTGTTCCTTTTCTCATTTTAGAACATTTTTTTTGTGCACATAACTGTAAAAACTACCTAAATACTAAAAAATATATGAAGTATAATAAGCATCTTTAGAAAGTTTGTGTTTTTTTTATTTCTTATTATTATTTTAATCGTTCAGGACAGGATAAATGGTTGAACTGCTTACTTGTAATTGTTAATCGCGTAACAGGCAGTGGTTATTGTCCAAAGAGGGGCAATGCTAGAAAAGCCAAAGTTATGGGATTCCATCAACAACAATGATAATAATGCATTAATCATAACTAATACTACTAATAAAAATAATAATACATTACTAATAATAGTAAGAATAAATTAATAGTAATATAATATACAATCTCAATTATCTTTCTAAAAAAGCTATGGCATTTCCACATAAGGCTACTGGCTGCGGTAATTAAGGTTTGCCCTTTTCAAAAAATGGCCGCAGAGGCTTCCTTACACTAGGCTAGCACAGTTGCTCACTACTGGGCTGATATTTGGGGCGCTATATCTTTAACTTTCCACAGTAAAAATACATCATATCGTAAGATATTATAGAGATATTATAGGATGTGTGTGTGATATGTGCATTTTAAATATGTTGGCCCAATGGGGGAATTTCATTTAACCCCATATAGAATGTTGAAAAATGTCAGTTGCTAACTACTGGGCTGATATTTGGGGCGCTATACATTTACCTTTCCACAGTAAAATCCTTTCATATATTATAAAGGGGGGGTATATGTGATGGTACCGTTCCTTTAATATATGTGTCCAATGTGGGATTTTTGTAATATATGCAGAAATGTTAGAAAATGTAATTTTCTGGCAAAGGTCTGATATTTACCTTTAATCTGTTTAATAAAATTATATAATTTTGTAGGGAGATATATATATATATCAGAGCAGAACTCCAGTCATAATTGTATCATTACATCTTTATTATCATGTTTGCAGTTCTTATACACCTAATGCTAATCTAAAACAAAACAAAAAGCATCTGATAGCTTGACATTACACAAATTAATAAATAGAAAACAGAAAAAGACAGTTTCTGTCTATTTGCCTATTATGTTATACACGTTTAGGGCTGTAGAACACTGGGATACACTCCCACCCAGCAAAGATTTTGAGATAATAGAAAGGAGAGAAATCAGAGGATGAAAGATGGATAGAGTGATTTGAGGCCAAAAGCAGGACACACATTTGGAAAGTTCCCAAAAAAGTTTATTAAAAAAATCTGCTCAACGAATGACAGAGGAAAATAGAAAAACATAATATTTATGATGAAGAAATAGTTATTTGGATAAAAAATAATCCACATGTTCTGTTTTATAATATAAACTAGATGTGGAAAATTGTGCTAAATGACTTTATATTACAGACTGTAACTTGGGCAGATGACTCTTCTTTCCAGGGAACTAAAGAACAAAATGTTACGCTTTGTTTCCTTAAGGGATAAATTCCTTCTTCTTTAGAAGAAAAATAATTAAGAACAAACAGGAGTTTCAGTCTCTGCCATCCACAAAGCATTTAGGACAATTTAGCAAGCATTATACACAATAGAGATAGAAGATATTGCCGGGCAAGCCTCATAAAGCCTGTTGTCACAGGATAACAATCAAGCCACTTAACGTTTTGTCTTATTAAATGGGCATTCGTGTTCCGCAGGAGAACCTTTTACTGTAATACTGGCCATTCTCCAAATGTCAGATTATAGACAGTAAACACATTTGCAAAGCTTGCAATCGATACATTTTCAGGATCCCTCTAGAGTCGCAGCATTGAGTTGGAACAGAAACCGTGACCAACGTACTCTTCTTGAGTCTCAAATTGAAAAAGTCAGTGGGGTTTAGTCGCCTGGAGTAAACTGTGGTGAGCCGAAAAAATCATCACGCTGCATTAACTATGCTTTATCCATAATGAATAGTTAATGCAGTGAGGGATTTTTTTCCATTGTATTGCAATTTATGCAAAACTCAATTCATCCTACTGTTAAAGGGGACCGAGTCCCCTAGAACGTTAACCCTTTTGCCATTTTTACCATCAAGATTCCTTTGTCTAAGTTTTTTTTCAAGGCATTCTCTTGATGACATTTTATACATACAGATTATATATATTATATATATATATTATAAATAAGAAGGTCTTTCGGTCCCTGGTAAGTAATACAACTGAAGAAATTTAGCTAAACTTAAGCAATAATATTTAGTTTTATATTGGAGTACTTTGGCATTGCGGTGGGCTTAGCATAATATGGCCATATAATGACTAAATCTCATATTGTGTTATCTTACAAAGGTGTTTTTAGGTAGTCTTAATAAAAATGATAGTTTTCAGTGTGTGCTAAGCTATTTGGACTGTGTATATATATATATATACTCAGACACACACACTATATGTACAAAATGATTGGGACACCTGACCATTACACCAACAGTGAACATTATTATATCACATAGATATTATTATGTAGTTGGTCCCCCCTTTGCAGCTATAACAGCCTCCACTCTTCTGGGAAGGCTTTCCACAAGATTTTGCGTTTCTGTGGGAATTTTTGCCCATTCATCCAGTAGAGCGTTTGTGAGGCCAGGCGCTGATGTTGGACGAGAAGGCCTGGCTCACAATCTCTGTTCCAATTCATCTTCAAGGTGTTTGGGCTGCACAGAGACCTGACCTCAATCCCATCAGTCAAGTTCTTCCACACCAAGCGTCATATGGCATGCATTATGTGACCCCGCTGGGTGTCTCACGGCACCTGCTCATTGATGGCAGCCCTGCAAACCTTGGGTGCCAGCAAGGAGTTTCTAGTTGCCATGGTGACCTGGAACCCGAGGTATGTTGAGACCCACTTTACCTTTCTCTTCTTAATTTTGTTTATGTTAAAATTTGAAAAAAAAGACTATCATTTTTTTTATCACAAACCACCATGATAACAGAGCTAGTATACATACAAATGGCTAATTTACAGCTGTTTAAAAACATGTACAAACTTAACAAAACAGCACAATCATTTTTAATGTGATACTAGTAATAAAAATGGTGGGAGTCCTTCTTTAAGACCCACTATATGTTTATAAGATGGGAGCAGCCATCTTAACTCCCCTTTAGTAGTCTCCATTATTTCATATTATTACCTTTTATTTATATAGCGTCAACAATTTATGCAGCGCTTAATACAATACATATATTCAAGGGGTCTGACAAGACGAGAATTTACAGACTAAGACAAACCGATACATTAGGTGGAGAGAACCTGGCTTGCAAGCTTCATAAACCTCCCCTATTGTAAAAATATTGATTGCCTTTAAGACCTTCCCTAAAATAAAATAGACACTAAACATGTTTAAAAACCATTACACTGCACATGTTATAGGTGAAATTTTGCTATGGCTAAAGTTACCCTTTTAAATATAATTTCTGATATTCATTCATATCATTTAAATAAATATCCACAAGAAACCGGCGCAATTATTTGTTGCTTCTCAATTCATAGTCATGCATAGCTACTCATTGGCTTCTAACAATATATTTTCAAAAACCTAAAAATCTATACTTCTGAGTGTCTGGGCCGCACACATGCTCAGGCATAGAATTGGGCCGGGAAGGTTGCCGGATGGAAAGATCCTGTCAGGGCATATGTCGCCCGGCTGTTCTTTCTTGTTACAATGTGTTTACCTTTGGCAGAAAAATCACGAATAGAAATATTTTCACCAGACCAGCTTCTTTTAATCCAGTAACATGCTGTCTTAAATGCAAACACATATCAATGAAATAATTTGCCCTAAGGTATCTCAACTTTTGAACTAAATTAGAATCCTGTTGAACAGGTATAAATAGCTGGGAAACCCATACAAGATTTAACGCTAGAACTTAAACGGCCAAAATATAAATTGATGTTAAGTTTAACTTAGTGAATAGACTGATTCAAGTGCCAAGGGCATATGTGATTTCATAGATTAGTGTAAATCAAACAAAGATAATTATGTAGAGGTTTACCCATGAGAACATGAAAACTTTTCAACCATTATAATGTAGCTTTTATTGTATATATGTGTATATATATATATATATATATATATATACACACACATACACATATTTAAAAGGTTTCTGGACTGTAGGGGTCTCTACAGATTATGGAAATTCACATCATTTACTGTGTTAGCCTAATATAAAAAGACCAATTTTCTCTTCTTTTATTTGACTGTATCCATTAATCCCTTAAACTGATTTTTGGTATTTGATACCTAATGTAGTGTGATACATACTAGTCTCATTTTAGTAGCTGCACTGAACACAGTGAAACAAACTCAGCAGTGTTTCAAAGGGTTATTTTGAATGACATTCTGCAAAATCCTTAATAGGCCTGTGGATGACAAAAGTCCTACAATGTGAATTATTTTTATTAGAATGAGGCTCATTAAACAAAACATAAAATAAGAATAAAAGGGAGAGAAATGTGCCAAGGACAGTACGGCAGCTCATTTGAGACTCCCCTTTCATTGAAATTCATTTGTGTGACACTTAATTACAGGTGGTTCTGACAGGTGCCAGTGTGTTATCTTCTCTCATCTCAGGTCTGTTGATATATTGATATAGCAACAGATCTAAGAAGAATTTTCAAGAAGAAAACAACTTATTTTGAATCAGAATAATCTATATTATAGTATTAATGTCTAAAATGAAAAGGTGATATATTAAAAACACATTTAACGGGAACAATGGGAGATGATGGAACCATATATAAGGACTACACTTAGCAGTGGCATGTGCTCAATGTCCACAGGGAAGTGCAAAAGCACCTAGAAAAAAAAAAAGACAGAGGTCGCTTCACTAAGACCAAGACTCAATAATTGGCCAATTCCTCAGCAAACCCTTAGGGCTCTGCTCTTTACACACTTAACTGTATTGTTCCACAAAACCGCTGCCAATTCCAGACACTTTAAGAAACTGCGTCACATGACACCTTGAAAGAACATTTTGAAAAATAAACCCTCTGAGTCAATTTTAAGACCACACAAGACAATCCCTGGGGCAATGTCATTCTTAAAGAGTACTACTTTTTACATACTTTATTGTAATGTAATTAGTGAATACTAAATACTAAAAAAACTCTATGATAAAGAATTTTACAAAGAAAATCATTATTATTATCACTTATTTTATAATGATCATTTGTTCCTCTCATTAACTTGTATATAGTTTTTTTTATTCAAAATCAACACTTTTGTATTCAAAGTCTGTGCTTTGTTTTGAATAGATCCAGGATTACATTGAAAGTATGCCAAGCATTAGACAATAATGCTTTGTTTTTTGTTCATATTATTGTGTGATTTTGTTTCATCACATCTAAAAGTGGACTTTATTGTTCTACAGATGCCAGGCAGAGCTATACATTCGACACACACAATTACCTTGTGATATCTTGAAGTATACTTCATTGTTACCTGTTTGAACAAAATAAAATTGTATATTTTTTTGTTTTTTTTTTTTTAACAAAAAAGAGCTGCTTGTGGCTTACTCATACTTACCAACTTTAGTTAAGATTTATAGTTTCCTATTGAGAAAGATACTATAAAGGATTCTTTTGTCAAGTAGATAAAAAATATGAGAAATATTTGAACAGCATAAAACTCAGTAATACATTTAATAAGACTCTGAGCTAATGTTTAGAATATCTAAGGGATTTGCTTAACTTATGTCAATTATTAACAGACTACTAAAATCTAATCTTTAGAGAAAACGGAAATATCACGTGCCATTTAATCTTTATCGGCATACAAAACAGTTTGCCCAGCAAATTTTTCATTAAACTGAACAAAAGAAATATTTTTCCCCTATTTCCTTTACTAAAGTAATAATTCCAGTTATTGGCCTTATTACACTTTCAAGAATAAAATCAAAGGCCTGTCTACATGTAGTTACAAAGCAAATATTGAATGAGACAGATATTGTCGTTAATAAAATAGATAAAAGTGAAGGGGAAAAAAACACAATTTTCCCAACTCTCTCTTTAATTAACACATCAAAGGAATGTGTGTTGGGACCATGTTTGATTGCAGACATTATCAATTATAAAGCAAACTAATTAAGGTCTAGGACCTTGAATTCCTTTAACTGAAAATATGAATGTTCAATGCTGCTTTACATTTCAAGGTAATAAAAAAATACAACTGCATTCTAAGCATTGATTTGGTGTTGAAAGGTTTACCATAATCTCCTGAGGTCTTGTGTTAGAAAAGTATGTGGGAAAAATAATAATAATGATGATTGTTCCATAAATGAAATTCTAATGAAAGTACAAGAGAGGACCAAAGGGCATTCACTAATGTACAGTTATAAGAATGTGTAGCATTGATCACACTGTGTACTGATTATACACACATTTGATAAGATATGTGGTCTAGTCTAGACCATTCCCGAGAACTTCAGTTTTGACCAGGAGTGTCCGGTTGAAGCCCTACTTCCAGGTGTATTTGTTCTTTCTCCTGGCAGGGGAGCAGCATGCCCACTCTACGTAAATTTTCCCCTACTGCATCCCCACTTCCCCTGCTCCAGGTTACCTACCATTAAAGTATATCTGGGGCTAGCTTTGCAACCCTCTGAGTGACTATTCCTGCCCTTTCACAAAGCCAATCCCTCATATGAGCGATAAGCTCTAGGTAGCCTCTCATAAGAATTTCTCATGTATGGTCTGGAGCCCTCCACCTTCTGATAACTGGGGGTTGGGTTTGTGAATATTTCTACCCATGGTGTTTACAGGCTGGGGCAGATAATATGAAGTAGGTTGATCTAGTTGCATCTCCATTGTTTGGATTTGCCACTCATCATTCCCATGTCTCTTGGATGATCAATACTTTTCTATGTGTAAAACAGTATTGATATTTCTTTCTTAATTTTAACCTCAGAATTTAGTTTTCAGTTGAACTGGCAGATATTTGTGTAACCATCTACAACATAAATAGTCACCAACTAGCACAAATAAATCTCTAACACTTTTCATTTATTTTCACTTGTTTTTTTTTAGTTTTGCTTTGTTTTGTTTTTACAGAAAGAAACATATTTACCTCCAATATTTCCAACAGCCAAAAAGGAATCCTTTTTTCAAGGCGTGTGGTTCGACAGATGGCTTAGGGAACAGGCTACAAAAGTAGGACACCAGAAGAGGAAAGAGGGATAGGAGGATGTAGGTGCCAAAGAGGGAGTGTTCGTCATAAAGAGAGGAATGCATAAGTACTTTGCTAGATTAAGATACACTTACCTTCTGTTTATGAACAGAACAGGAGCTTTGTGCATTCAATGAAACTTACTATTGATTTTTTTTCTAGATGTAAAGTGACATGAGATGACTATTGTTTACTGCCACTTATGAAATCATGAATTCTTACGTACTGATCACCTTAATTCTGACTATCTTCTAATTCAGAAGTAAAATATTTGTCCAAGACTAAGGAACCTATATTGAAAAGTATTTCCTCTTTGAGTAACAATAGAAAGGCTTTAGGAATAAGTATAGAACAGTGATTCTTGAATCATTTCTCAAGAACCGCAAATGTACCAGAACTTAGAAATGGCCTTAGTGTGTTTAAATAGGAATGTTTATAGACTATGGACCATTGAGATTTTCTTGTGGACTGCACAGTAAATCACCGGAGAAGAACTGTAAGGAAATTAAGGTCACCTGCGTATAATATAAAGTGTTGAATTACATTAACCATCACAATACTTTATCCTAAACATTCAACATAATTCACATAATTGTATAAATAGAATCAATGGATGTCATTGATATGGGCCAAAGGAATAAAATAAAGAGGAAGCTTTCATAACCTTATCATTAGCTGCTTCTGAAAGATATGTTTTCAAACATTAAAATTAACATGAGAATATATATATATAAAATTTATTCTATGGTGTTTAGGGTATACTTCAAAGGTAAGTGTTGAAGAACTAATTTATTTTCATTCTAACTAATCAGTAGACGGTGTCAAGACAAAAGTGTAACATTTAAAAAATTCTATCTCACTAACAACTTTTATAGAAGGAGTTACAAAGCCACGGGCATGAAAGAAAATGTGTCAGGAAAATGTGAGGGCTCTCAGAAATGAACCAAAGCTTCGTCTGACACCTAATTATAACACGCATATTTGTCAAGCTGGCAACGTGAAACACACAGAAACTGAGAACGTTAAATAAAGTAGTCATTTAAAAATGCACAGTGGTATCATGGTATACCTGTCATCAGTAAATTAATCTATGGAAAGATAGATAAAACACTAATTGGGTGCATAAAATACATTTTGTAGTAAAACAAAAGGCCAAATATAAAGCACATTTTGTCACCCATGGAATGAGATTATTCACTGTATACCTTTAAGACATAATAAGGAGTAAGATTAAACCTGGTCAGTACCCATTATAGAATTACTTGAACAGGTAAGCAACGGATTTAAATTGCCTTTATATGTAAAATGGAGCAGCTGATGGTCCAGCCTTGGGGGAGTACTTTGATTTCTCTAGGTGGCATATGTAGTCATATATCCTGGTCTATGGGATGACTAGGGATATCCGGGCACACTTTAGTGAAGATGGTGGCCATGTAGTGAGCAACTGGGGCCCTTCTCCAAAGGTTGATACACCAGTGGGCATATGATAATGCCACCTTCCCTCACTGTCAATCTGGTAGATCCCTATTCTCCATCAATGCCTAACTGGCTACGCCTCCACCAGCACCGTCCTAGGGCTCACAGACAGACGCCATGTGGATTTACATTTGTTAACCCTAAATATACTTTATTGTGTGATATTCGACAATTATCTTGCAATCACTGCCTGATAATATATGACCTTAGATGGACGGTTTAGTAGTTTAGTGTCCTCGACACCTTTGTATAAGAGAATCCATATCAGGGAACCCGACACGGAAGCGCTGTAGCTGACTGGCCAAACACATCTCCTGCATGACAAATAGCTAAACAGACATCTCAACCTTTTGATACATACATAATGTATACAGGGTGCACCTCGTGACAGAAACTAAACAACAATGTTCCAGTTTTATAAATGACAAAGCCAGACCATAGCTCATGCCCAAAGTACTGTTATTTTATTAGTAGTACAATCTATTTCACATAATAGCTGGCAATGATATGTTTTTCCTGACAAACTTCACAGTTGTCGGATAAAAACATATTGTTGTTTTTGTTACCATGCAAAAAATACCCACTAGATATATCATTCCTATCCGCACATATTTCAGAATAATTCCAAAACAAAGATTACAGGGAAAAAAAGTACACGGGAAGATGAATTTTCACTACACTATAATTTAAGCCTCAGAAGATCAGAGGAGATTAATGGGAAGACCAGTATTGGCAGGTATCATCATAGATTATTTAATTAGCATATCAGGAATGTACAAACAAGATGGAATCTTCCCGTTCTCCATTGTTACGGCTAAATTACTGCGTGCTAATGTGGTATAGAGATAAAAAGAGATCGTGTTTCTGCAATAAAGTGGAATTTAATTCAACTTGAGCTCTTAATACTCAACACCAAGCAACATATCAAAGAGCTAAATGGTGACCAAACTCAAATTCCACAAGGCAGTTTATGATTTTCAAATAAAAATCGAACTTTCAGAGACAGTATGGACAGTTTCTAAAATGGAAAACATATCTGCTTTAGCTAATTGTTCTGCCATTTTGAAATATATTTATACACTCAGAATTAGTGACCCCCAACAATATACGTCAGTTTTCCCATAAAAGGGGATATACATGCGGTTGTCAATATATCGGTGTACATGGGCTGCCATTTAACTGGTCTGACTGAAGTTCAGCATTAGGTGGAGGGCTACATCATGTAGTATGCTATATGATAACCTGCTTCCACTGCATATAAATCATCCTGTTGTATTTTTCCTACAGGCATTGCATCT
The DNA here is from genome assembly GCA_009364415.1 of Spea multiplicata. Classification (NCBI taxonomy): domain Eukaryota; kingdom Metazoa; phylum Chordata; class Amphibia; order Anura; family Pelobatidae; genus Spea; species Spea multiplicata. Next base: position 43,265,766 of record VKOC01000002.1, on the reverse strand, counting down.
ATCAGTAGGTTCACTAAACATTAGCTCTAGGTGAAACAATCCAGACCTTTTAACCGTCTCAATACACACCCCAGCGGCTGCGTATGATCTGTCCATTTTGTTAATTAGTATATTCTTCATCGTGTTGCAGAAATTCACAAGGTGTAATTTTAGTCAAGCAGTATCGTCGTTTCTCAGAAACTTTAGCTCTTAGTATTTTTATTGTCTCCTTTAATTTATACTGGATTTAAAAAAAAAAAATGTGTATCTGAATCGCAGGTGTTGCGCATGTGCTGACATCTGCAAGACACTGATATTGGTGAAAAATCTCTGAAAAATTATTAGAGGGATTTAAAAAGCATAATCTATTGATGATTTTAATAAATGAGCTTAACTATGCCAATATATGTAAAGATCATAGTTTCCTTTCATGAAAGGGTTTTTCCACATTGTTTTGAATGACAAAATCTTTCTGGTAAATGTCACAGATGTCTGTCAGGTAACATGTCTGTGCTTGTCCTCGTTTAGGTTTAAATGCAATTTTCCAGTATTGTTTTGTACATTTTGCGACCCTGTTAGTTCCTCTCATTGATCCCGGAGCTATGCCAGGCTATTGACCTCAGGGTACTTTACCCTACTCCTTTCATCTCAGCCAGACACCTTGTCTGTAGCATCTAATACACCATCTTACTTGTTATTATCCCCAACCTCGCTTTATGGTTTTTGACTCCTTGTCTATAGACTTTTTGATTCCACTTTGTCGTGTGTTTCCCTCCCTGTGG
>VKOC01000002.1:43230334-43253638 GCA_009364415.1 Spea multiplicata | reverse complement strand
GATAGAGATGACCAATTCCAGAAATGTATTGGTGGCGATTACCATAACCGTATATTAAAAAACACATCATGCTTGCAATCTAAGTACTATGTTGGCAATCCGAAGTTACCGTGGCCTCATTCTAGTTCCAGTTAAAGTAGAAATGACCTTCCTTAGTTTATCCGGCTACGCTTTTTCACCCGGTGTCTTTGGTTATTTGGAATAATGAAGAATCCTTCCTAACAAAGCAAGCTCTTCCAGAGTCCTTGTCTTCTAAAGAATTCTTTCCAGACGGGTTTTGCGGGCATTGTGTCAGCGCTGAATATCCCAAGATCACTGTTCATTTGTGTTGATAAATGAAATTCACTGATTGAACTGGCAGGTCCGAATTTTCTTTTTAAATGAAGCGCTGTCGGAGTGAATTTAAATAGATCTGAGATTGACAGAAAGCGACAGTATGGAGTGAAGTTCTTCTGTGAGGTGGAGCATACCGATATTAGATACTTTGCAAAACGTATCTGACTAGCCGTGGCATTTAAATAGTCACAAACTGTCATTTTATTAGCTTTTCTACCTGTAACATTATTGTTTTGTCCCGTTCTTAGGGATTCTCCAATGAAGAAGGACAAATATTGACTGCACACTTTGTAAATATTACCCAGAGCTTCATCAGGATTAAATTGCATTTCTGGATCACTCGGAGGATTTTCTGTTGAGTACATACATTTTTCCGAATACAGTTTAACCTTTGATGATTTCCCTGTGGAAAGTGTCATCATGGCATCTAGTCTGACATGTACAGGGGTGGTCTGGGCTCTTCTGTCTTTTCTGTGCGCGGTGGTATCCTGTGTTGGGTTCTTTATGCCTTACTGGTTGCTGGGATCCCAGTTGGATAAACCTGTATCGTTTGGCACCTTCCGTCGGTGTTCCTACCCGGTGAGAGATGAAAATCTTCAGACTGTAATGCTAGAACAGTGTGGTCGCTATGCCTCCTTCCAAGCCATTCCAAGTCTTGAGTGGCGCATATGCACAGTGGTTACTGGTCTTGGATGTGGTCTTCTGCTCTTGGTGGCCCTAACCGCTATCATGGGATGTTGTGTGTCTGAGCTTATTTCTCGGACTGTTGGAAGAGTCGCTGGCGGAATCCAGTTTCTTGGAGGTAAGCATATTGGCGATGATATGCATGTCTAATGTATATATGTATGTCAACAATACTACGTTATTAAATTATAATATTGACACTTTTGCCATGCTAACTGTGGCCACATTATAGTGAACACCGAAGAGTAGTTAGTTTTTGTATTAAAAAAGATAACGCCTCTAAGTAGTTGTTAAGAGCAATGCTGTAGCTTACACCCCCCCCATAAATAATTGTTCTATAGATTTGTTCCTTTCATGTTTTCACGTTAGGAAAAGATGATTCATTTTATGTTATCTTTTTACTGAGTTGCTTTAACAAGTACTGTGAAGCACAAGGTGTAGGTAAACTTAGCGCATCAAGAAACTGGATTTTGGGGTTTTCAGAAGACTTTATGCTCCCTCAGTATGAAAAACGCCTCTAGAGTGCTGTCAATCATCTGTAAATAATGATTTATTCAATGTGAAAGCCACATGTGTTGATAGGGTTATGACCATTTGGTGGACATTGTTCCATTACAAGTGTATAATGTATGTCTATAAAATTTCATAATGTGTGTATGTATATATATAATAGCAAGAGAGAACACGTTTAGATGTATGTGTATTTGATGGACAAAATGGACAAAAAAGCCATCCGGACAAATTTTTTGGTGCGTTCATTTTCGGACAACGAAATCTGTTTCTGCCCTTTGTGTTAAAGGAACAGGGGAGAGAGTTTTAGTTCACGTGGGGCGAGTAATTAAGGCAGATTCACAGAGAAGAAGAAGTGTTTCTGCACCACTCTTTCTCTGTCAATGTATTGGCATTATTCTTGCCTTTCTGCGCACTTCCGCAAAAGGGTCTCTCCTCCGCTTCGCCAGTTGGGAGACAACGTGGGCCCAGCGGCTCTGCCCTTTTGCGGAAGGTCGCCGCAAGCCAGGAGGAGCAATGGGCGAAGACAGAAAAACATGAAGATGCAAGAGAATAAGTGGAGCTGGAGGGCAAGGAGACAGACACAGAAGCAGTCTCTGAGAAGGTGGGGAGACATTCAGAGAGAGCGTGACAGAGAGTGAATTAGAATGTGAGAGTGTGTGAGTGAAAGAATGAAATTCTAAAGAAACTTCGGAGCTCTTTGCTTGTTTTATGTTTGTTTTGTTGGGGATCCCTCTTCGTCTTGTATATTATATATATATCATACATATGTATACCCTATAATGCAGAGGTAGTAAATATATTATCTACCGGGGTTCTACATCAAGCTTAAATGCGATATATAATAAAAAATCAGAAAACTTGGGAGTGCATTGGGTAGGTACCCCATATCAGTTGTAGGGCCCTCTATAAATTATCCGTTTCCCCTCTTGAAAATGCATGAAGAAATTCTTCAGAATCCCCTTAGACATTTGCCTCAGAGCACCTATGCTTGGTGAAGGTCTGGTTGACCAAGCACATCTCCTTCTTGCCGCCACACACAGTGTATTCGCACCAGCCAACTCCAGCGCTGGTGTGTGCAAGAGTTCCAGGGGGTCTTCAGACCTCCAGCAAATGCACCTATTAATTAAAGCACAGTGAGAGTGATTTGATGCCACTGAGTGGCTGCTTTAAGGAGCCACAAGTGGTGTGAAAACAGGACCTCTGAGGCTCTGAAGCAGTAGCTTCTCCTAATTAATTTTTTTCCACCTACAGGTTAATGAACTCCTATTAAAGTACTTACAGGGTTTCTAAGCACCTGTTTGTGGCCCTTGAGGACAGAAGTTGTACAGCCGTGAGATAGATTCAGGTGGCAACTCCGTAATAAGCAATGATGCTGTTGGGCTGTTGATGACGCTTGAGAATACAGACAGCAATTTGGCCGGCCCTGCATCATACATCCAGTGTGTGTGTGTGTGTATATATATATATATATATAATCTAGTGCAATATATTTGCAATAGCAGTTTAACATTTATTTTCTCTCCATTGCAATATTGTTGACACAGTGTAGAGTTTTTATGGTGACACAGCCCCTTTAAATCCTGTCAATGTTCCTGTGTTGTAATATTTGGTTAGTGTCCGAGTATTTGTACAGTAGCTTTATTATTGCTGCTATCTTCAGATGTGTTTAAGTTATGAACTTAATGCAAGGAAATGACCTTTGGTCCTGAGATTAGCGTAGAATAGAATTGCTGATTGTTTAATTCACGTATTAAGCAGGAATGTGATGTACTTGTGCTTTCGTGCAAAAGCGATAACCTTGTTAAAAGGCAACCTAGGAATAAAATCAGAAAAAGGGATTTTTTTTTTAATGCGTTGAAATGGTTGATTCACAGAACCTCTGGGATTTTGGGATTATATTTTGCAAATACTGAAAATAAGACTTTTATATAGAGAGATTCTGAAAATATGCAGGGTTTAGGCAATAGACACTTTTTTATATTGTCTAATGTATACGACTAGCTGTTATTAGATTAGTTTCTATCAATTTTCCGAAGGGAGTTTCAAGGAAACTCATCACATCTCTGGATCATCACAAAGCCAGAGATGTTCGTGTAAATTCTTAATCAGGAAGTTGAAATCTTGAATTTCATGGCAAAGTCCTAATGAAGCAAATATACCTTTTTCTTTTGAAAATGAAACTTTCACAACATATTTTCATCTCCTACATAAATACTGTGTTTCTGTATTAAAACTATTATACTTCCACATCATGAAGTGTTTTTGAAAGAGATTGAAGATTATTGAATTTAATGCTATCAAAAAGTGCCACAAGCAGACCAGAATTTAGGTAAATCCCTTCCTTGAACACAAGTGATTTAGTCGGTTAAAAACCATTTTTAGTTTTTAATTGAGTTGCTAGAGCTCTTGCTTGGATATCTAGAACATCTGGCCAGTTTCTACCCCCAAGGCTGGGATTTTGACACCTTCTGTAAGCGTGGGTCATGCACCTGAGAGGACGGCTTTCATTAGGTTGTAGACATCATGACGGGGATCAAAAAATCACTGTTTACTTACAGTCCAACAGAAACATTTAACCAAGCCCAACAATGATTGGAACAAGACCCCTGGACTATCACCTTTCCATTTTTACAACGTCTCTAGTAATATAGAAATGATCCTTAGATTTTGAAAGTTATTTCTTTAAACGACTCTTCAGAACTTTTAAACCCACTGCTTGCCTCTTGTTTCAAACACTCAAATCTCAGACGCGGATGTCAAATAGGACCCTCAAATTGGTGGGTGGCAAGTGTTTCAGACAGGGTATAAAATAATATACAAATTGTTCTAATGAAATATATGGCAAATCTTAAGATTGGTATTCTGTATGCTAAGAATTAGAAACAACCTGGTTGTCCATCCAGTCCAGAGAACTTGTCATCTTACACGAGATGATGTTTTTTTTAATGTATACATTGTGCTAGCAAATATTCACTAAAGTATACTATAAGTTTAATATAAAGGTAAACACCGAGCCAGATTTGCTGTCTGGAAATGGAAGGTTCACAGTCCTCTGTGGAATAAAACTATATATTTGTTGGCGATCACATGTCTTTAAGAATGAAAGGAAAGACCAAAAGACTTTCAAGTCCAGTGCAATAAACGAAGACAAAAGTAATGTGCAAATAAAGGAAACGCAAAGCAGTTGGAGTAATAACAACATCACATAAAACTCTGCGATGAGGACACAGCGGTGGTGCTTTGTTTTGTGCAATTTTATGATTTCCTCTTGAGCATTTGTTCTTTTTTTTCTTTATTATGACATTAATCTCTTTTTTCATTTACATATTTCTACTGTGTCTGACCTCAAATTCTTTTCTTACATAAGTGTGCTACTGGTACAGCCAATTTTATTTCATTTTAACTGCAATCAGTCCAAATATTTACTAATCCCTGCATTTTTCTGATTTAGTGAAGGAATGGCATTCTGGAATAGACAGGGAGGTAGGCGGCGTGGCACACGATCTACGCTGTGTAATTGAGAACACATGGCCAGGGCGCTGGTAGGGTTTCACTCTTTATAATTGGCAGATCAAGATAATGGATGATTTTCAAATTACAGATTGTTGATACTTGTTATTTCTGCTAACATACTACAAGCTGCTAACAAGACAGTGATGAACGAGTGTAGTTTGTATTGAATGCACCCAAAAATTGCCTTGGAAACATTAATTATTCATGAGTGTTGTGTGCAAGACCATTGTTTCAGGAATCTAATGACAAATTTGCCATTATAGAATACTTGGGTGTGCATTTATTTGCTAAGCATTTTCTTAATATTAAGAATAAAATCTGTTGTGATACTTTTGTTATTCTCCCAACTTATTTAACATTGATTTTTTTTTAAATCAAGGTAGAGACAGTTTTAAAGCATCATAAAAAGTATGGAAAAAAAAATATTTAGGGGGATTTTAGAATAGCACTAAAATCTAAAAGGACTGATTATCCCACTTTTTTGACTTTGCACCAGAATTTATCTTGTGTGTATATTATATATATATTTATATAGATATTTTTACTGTATTTTATATATAATATAATGTATGCAGCACAAATTTTGGATATGTATCCTATATATATCACCTATTTATCGCGTATAACACGCACTTTATATACTAAAAAATAAGTATAACCCCTACCTCGTGTTATACGCGATAACTTTCTGTTGCTGCACGATCTGCAGCCGCCGTCTCCCGCACTTCCGGTTCCGGCGAGGGTGCCGCTGTTATACGCCGGCTGCATGTAATACGCCGGTAGCCGGTATATCTATCTAATATATAAGATATATATACTATATTTGTGTTATTATTTATATCTATCTTATATATATATATAGATATAAATATGGTGATGTATAATATATTATATATATATATATCAATCTAATATAGTAGATATATGTGGTGTGATATATATATATATATTATAGGACGGGGATTACTTTTATACTTATGTTTAATCCATGGCTTTCATTTTAGGCATTGCTGCAATTATGCAGTTGTGTTACAATTCTACATCACCCCATTGTGTCTAACAATTGAGGTAAAAGCAACCTGCATTATTAATTTTCCACTTTATCTGCTGGTTTTAAATATGTCATCGATATTGATGCCCTCAGTCAAAGTCTATGTGATATTTTGCAGGTTTCTTTGCATATAAAAATCTCTAAATCTGGTTAATGCTTTGAAAATCTGCATGTGCCCATATTTCAGATTAGAGGCTAGGGGCAGTATTTCAGAGCACATGGAAAAAAAAAGTCAAATTTGTAGGTGTCCATAATTCAGTGGAGTGTGAACCCAGCGATTGAGGTAAAAGCTGTACACGTAGAGACCTAAATATACCTAATCATATAATATATGTTAATTTGAGATTATATACCAGAATACCAAGACAGCAAGATTCTAAACTGCAATCCTTTCCTAGCATCATGAAACATTGTTCTAATAACTAAACGTCACAAAAGGGTTGATCCATGAAAAACTTCTGATTGCCTTTGGAGTCTAAAAGATTTTTTCTAAATGTTGGGAGGGTTGAACTTGGTGGAATTTAAGTCTTTTTTTTCCAACCTACTTAACTATGTAAACAGTTGGTAGGATTGAGAATAATTATGTTTAGGGCGCTGGACTTGTTTAATATACTATAAGGGCCACGCCAGTCTAAACACACAGATACAAAGGAATACCAGTTCCTTTGAAGTCTAAGCATGGGATGCCGATATTGCTCTATTATGCTCTTAATAGGGAGTGATTGCACGTTGTCTGCTGGATTTTTTTCAGCTGAATGAGTTGCCCTCAGCCATCCATGGGAATTCCTTCAGTTCGATAGTTCTGGCTGACATGTCAGTACTTCCGAAATACTCTTGAAAGCTCAAGCGGTTGGTTGTTCTGCATGTCCCAGTTATGAGTGATGCTAAGTGCTGCTGAGGTTTAATTGGGTAAATTGGATACTTGTCTAGGTAAGGATGACCCAAAGGACAACCCAAGCCTTGAGTTGTGTAAAAGAGGAAAGTAACTGTGGAACAAAACAATTAGTCATGAAGAAACTGACGCAAAAAGACAGCTCAGACAAATTCATCACACCGACAGTTGCAAGGAAATAATAACTAATATATCAATTCCATCTGTTTTGTGGGGGCTAAAATGTGGCATAGAATTAAGTCTGAAAAACATTTCGATTCCTTTGGAATACTGCCATGAAAACGAGCTCTGGTTTTACTTCAATTATTATTTATTGATTTATATAGCGTAATATAGCTCTGTACAATGGGCAAACCGGACATTCCAAGCAATACATCACAAGAAGTGACAGTAGGAGGGTCGTGCTCATAAAGTGAATTTGTGTCTATGCGTAAAAGTAGATATATTTGAAAGAAAAGCTTTTTACCCCTAGCCACACTTGCCAGTTCCCTGACTTACAGGGTCCGAAGCTCTGTAAAAGTGAGCCCATTATTCCGTCTCGGCCACCCAGAGACTCAAAATGACGACGTGGACATGTCCACAGGACAGTTAATGACCCTAAGTGTCCAAAAATAGCAGGAAGTAGTAACAAATATTTTAGTGAATAGACTAACATAAAATGTTATTACGCACTATAAAGCCAAATTGAATATGAAAATGAATAACATTTTATGTTTATAGTGTAGTCGGAAGTTCATCTCTTTCTATTACTGCTTTCTCCTCTAAATAGTTAAATTAGAACCATTTTGAATTTAATATATTTGAAATTGCACAGCAGTTTTTGTCATGGAGTTAATGACAACGTAACACGGCATCTTTTTATGAATCCCTACAGCCTCCTTTGTAACAAAAGCGCTAATCGTCTCCCCGTTGGAGGTTTAAGAGAAGCTAGTTTACAGAATTCTGAGCTAATGGCGCAGGAAATTGTAGTTTTGTTTCTTTACAATGACTGTATCTGCTGCTCTGAAGGTTGTCGTGAAAGTGCTTTTTAACTTAGATCGTCGGTTCTACTGACTGTAATTATTTCTGTAGTTGTTCAAGACCAAAGCATTGTGTTGGCATCATGCGGTATGAGCAAAAAACTCGATAATAGCAGTGAAAATATTATGCCAACTGTATTACTGCTATTCTGGAACCGATAAATGTAACAATGACACTAGTTGTCATTGTCGATGATGTTCCTTAGTTGCTGGAAAGGTTTAAAAATACTTACATGTTAATAGGGACAAATTAATTTGTCTTGCTCTGTCAATTCTAGTTTTGACATACTCTTTGTTTGTTGGCACTATATAAATAAATATATAGAAATATATTTTAATTAATAGTGTAGTAAATGGTTTGTTTTTGTTTCATCGTACATCTAGAATCCACAAGGCGACCCTTCTCTCCAAGGAGCATACCATGCTAGGACATTAAAAGGAGTGACGGCAAGCAGTTTTTCTGTAATTTATGATTTTAGAGTTCCATATCTATGCAAGTTGTTTCACGAATAGAATGAGCAGAAGAATTTCCTTATACGGTACAAAATGTTAGTGGAAAATGCTGTTTCCGCTTAGTGGTATTTCTCGTCTGTTGCATGGATAATTACTTTGTATCGAGATCACAATACATCTTTTATAAAGCTGGACTGACATCTAACTGATCCTTACATTGCTGCCCTTCGGGGGCCTCAGTGTCTCAAATGGTACATTTTTGTGCATCTATTAACATTTTAAGGCAGGAATGTATTGAATGTATTCCATATATGTTTAGAATATATCTGGATAGCTCTGATAAAAGGCATGTAGTTGCTGACATTGGCCATGCTTCAAAAATGTAAGCATTAAAATTAGCTTTCACCGTCTTCTCCTACTTTTAAGCTTAGAAGTTTAAGAAGAGCCCTGGGCACAAGGAACAGTAGAACAAGAAAAAAGTTATAATTTACACTGTCGTCGATAAACCCTTATGGAGTTTAGGCAGCAAAAACACAGATCCACCACAAAATGTGCAATTCCTGAGCCGCAGCTTTAATAAAATAGTATGAAATAAGTATACTACTTATTCAGAGCTTGTGCATTTTTACTGCTTTTACAAAAGTTGAACATAAATTGAAAGCGTCTTCATCTTTTTTTATACTTTACTGGAAATTGTGTGTAGATTTGTACCAGTTGTTTCTTGGTTGTTATTGTTCCCAGCAATGGTAATTTATAGTAAACTAAGTTGCCTTAGGTTTGGGCAGGTGGACAGTGTAACAGCTGAGTAGTTCCCCAAACTAATTATAATGCTACTGACTTGACCTCTGCCATGCAGTCCAGCCTCTGTCACACCTTCCAGTAATGCCAAATGTACCTCCACTACGTCTGGAAATTACTGACATAGAAACATAATTTGATGGCAGATAAGACCTATTCGGACCATCTGGTCTCCCCATATTTCCCGAAGTAAAACTCAGATCATAATTAGTCCTTGGTGTTATTGTTTAGATTCAGCCTTATGTATAACCCATGCATGTTTAAACTCCTTTACTGTGTTAGCCTCTACTTCCCATGTGAGACTGTTATATTTCTAAAAAGATGGTTTTTATTGGTGTTATGCTTAGTTTAAGTATATTTTCATTAAGCAACTCTGGGCTTGATTCAAACTGTATGCTTGTTGGAAACAGGCTTAAAATTCTATTGGCTGCTACTTCCTTTTGTATCAACATTATGTTAAATCTCCCCTAATATGCTGTAAATCAAGCGAAAATCAGATACTTCAAAGACCTTCAGCAACAAATGTTAGGATGCTAAAATTTTTTACACACTTGGACCGAAAATGTAAAGTGTAACTCCTCTGAAAAATACCAAAAAAGTTCTGGTTTTCTATATATTTTTAATAGAGCACACGCTTACCAAACTTATTGGGGGTACAGGACCAGTTGCCTGTGTTCTACGTGCTTCTCAAAGCAACTGCCTGAGGTTCTTGTTGGTCGTGAAGGACATTAACGGAAGGACATTAACAAAGTTCCATAAAACCAACTCTTTCTTTTCGGTGTTCTTAGATTTCTGTTCCAAAACGATAGTGCCATAAAATTAATATATTTCTTTGATAAAATTAATAGAATTTCTGTCTAAGCCATGGTTTTTAATACCATTTTTAAGGCATCAGAAGAAAAGGTAATGACTTCCCTTAGGTTTTAAAGTTTGTTCTCTTCTGGAAGCATAAACCACATTTCCAAGTAATTTCACAAAGTTCTCCCCATGAGAGATGACTGTTCCGCAACATAATTTATTAATAATTTACTTTTTGTTTCGCTTACACTCACACTGTACCAAACATCTTTTTCCATTGAACTACAGCTCTTTAGTGCTTGAGATTTTTGTCCCTGTAGACAACACAATTATGTAGCTTCTTATTCTTTGAAACTAGATGTGATATCATTTCGTATACAACTCTGTGGATCATGATAGAAGGACCACCTTGAATGAGAAGATCCATCATTGAATGCTCTGTCCTTTCTGCATATCCTTTACTTGGTCTGAATGCATGCTACAATCCTGTATCTCAATAGCACAAGAAGTCAAAACTACACAATGTTACATAACTAATGTCAAAAGTAAACATCCATTATTCTGAAAGGACCCTTCTTCACTGTGCAGTACTTTACGGGTTGGACCTTATGTAAAGAACATGACCATACTGTTTGAACTAACTCAACGTTAAGGCTTTTGTGTTCTTTCAAACAGTCTGTTTTTTTGGCATGGCCAATACGCATTCTTTGGATTTTCAATATTCCCACTTAGGATTCCTACGTGACAAGTTTTGGGGATTTTTAAGATTTCACAATAGCATTTGCCCTATTAGAGAAAAACTACTGATCTCACACCTGTTGCAGGACCTGTTGGAGGACACATTGTAACATTGTGTAAGGTTACAAAGACTACAGATACTGCAGAAAACAGCTGCTGTGATGGGTCATCTTAAGAGAAGAAATAATACGGGTAGATGTAATTGTTGAAAAACGTTGTATAAATAATTGTGGAATAATTATTTTAAAAAAGTAAATGTGTTTCATTTAAAAAAAAATAATTTCCAGGTTATTACCGTAACAGAAAGTTTTAGAAAATTTACATTACACAAGGAATACAGGCGATTTCTACCAACTAAACTTATTACTAAAATTAATAAAGTAATTCTGCTTTAATATTTTTTTTAGCAACATAAAATGTACTTCTTAATCGATGAACACACAGAATATGAGCATTAGATGTATTCATCAAAGGTGTGTGAGTGTATAAGGTTCCGATTTTTTGAATTATAGGGACTATACAAATGCACATGTTTAACTGCTTTACTGGGCAGCTGCTTTAAGATTTTTTTGTACCAAAAATGGTTGACACAATGACAAAACAAATATTGCTACGATATATATGGGGTACTGTTCTTAAAATTGATCTGGATTATCCTTACCTTTTTATTGAATAACTTGAAAAAACCGCAGTGGACATTCTATCTTGATCTTCAGAAGGTTCATGTTATGAGCACAAACATGTATTTAATCAAATTACATTTTTTTTTTATTTTAGTAGCCTGTAAACTAACTAGCATAACATGAGCCTTTGGCCACAAATTGAAAAGTATAATCCCTGACCCGTGATATTTTAAGTCCAACCTATGAGAGATACATACTGATAACAATACTTCCTTTCAATGAATTTTAATACGTGTCTGGCCATGTGTGTGCTTTAGTGTTAACACACTGGGGGTTATTTATGAAGAGCAGTTGCGGTGCCAAGTGGTTAAAGTGGAGAGAAAGACAGGGAATTAGTTACTATGGCAACTGTACCACTTATGCCATACCTGCAAACATTCCAAATAGGGACTCTTGTTTTTCAGGTGTGAAAAAGGAGTAAACCATTTAATTGAGGAGAATTATATTATTAATATTATAAATTTGTAAACACATTTTATACAGTTTATATACGCATTAGTGTTCCTTTTAAGATTGTATAACGCGGTATATACACAGATATCCGACAGACAGTCCGATGCCCTAGGAAGGAGGGTGAACGGGTGGAAATAGGATGGAGGAATTTGGATCATTGTGCAAAATCTTTTTTCATCTCGTATGATCTAAAATTAATTGCTTCTAATTGGCGGCTTAAGCTGTCAATCAGTGACGGTAAAGTGCTCCCAACGAAATCAATGGCAGTATGTTCCTGTCATTGATTAACAGCTTAAACAGCCTATCAGAAGCAGGAAACGGCTCCCATCCAGATCAATGGGATCCCATTCACATAAAACAGTTCCCTGCAATTCGGCAGAGCTTGAGCTGGATCTGATTGAAGGTGAACATCACATGCAGAGAGATGCATTCAGTTAATAGGGCATTTAGCTGGGGGGGGGGGGGGACAAATGCTTTCTGCAGAATCCCACCATGCATTTTCAGAATGTATCACCTGAAAATGTAAAGGGACCATGGCCTGATCATATGCCTTAAAGTGTATATGATGGCTGGAGTGTCCATTTAAGTGCATTCAATGTACAAGCTCATAGCTTTTCCACTACTTCATTTATGAATCCCTTTATAATTGGTACAAGCCCAAGCCTCTGGGTGACCAGAATATGTAATGTTAACGCATTTCAGCGATATGTTCTGTACCTTGTGCTTTTGATGCATTGATCCATAATCAGATTTGACGGGAGATTTAAGGAGGCAAAAATGTGCATAGTTTTGTCAGATGCAGTTATTGTGTTTGCAACCTATTATCATTTTTATTAATTTATCAAATTCCAACATAATCCATGGTGTTACTCGGTGAGGCTGTGTAAACTTCAAATATTTGTATGCAGAGACCATGAACTTCTAGAGGGCCCTCATTAGCCATATCACAGCGCTGCGGAATATGATGGTGCTATATAAATCGATTAATAATAATCGGCCAACTGGAGAGTTGCCTGATATTTGTAATCTTTACAAAGTATCTAAGAAGACATGGCAAACAGCAGAAGTGGGATATAAATGTTACAGTGTGCTTATACAATATAACAGGAACTTCTATTTCAATAGCACTGAACCGAATTAAAATATACAACGTGGACCATTGTTTAAAAAAAGGATTGTGGATCGAGACATGTTAACATTTTGATGAAAGAATTCCCACTGACAGCCTCCTGAGAAGAAAAAGATGAACAGTCTCCAAGACGACAACCTCATCAGAAGCAACAGAGCCTATAATAGAGAATAAATAGAGCACTGTGGTCTATTCCTGACCCTCAATTGGATTGACCTTCACATTAACATAGCGGGATGCATTAAGTGACAATGTCATTTACCCTTCACAACATCTAAGATCATCCCTGCTGTAGATATCATCGACAAGTGGTATCGCGTACTACTGGCTTCTTAAAGGTGACTCCACTGGTTATAGTGGAGATCTGTTTTTTTATTCTGCTGCTGAGTTGCTGGAATTAAAACATAGCTTCACCTTCTTAAGTACAAGAAAGGCAGCATCCCTTTCTAGGTTCTATAGAATAGTTGCAAAATATACAAAGCACAAAAATGTAGTTTTGTAATACATTTTTTAAAATGCAATATTGATAGGATAAAATGATAAAATAAAGTGGAAGCAAATTATGTCAGATGACTCTAGAAAAATATAGAAGGTAGTTTATGATAACAAAGTTTTAGTACATTCCATTTCATTGTAACTGGAACAATACACCGTGTTGATGTCGCTGTGTACATATTTTTCATATACTTTTACTGTTCGGAAAAACAAGTGATTACTTGGCTGTTTCCTGTTAGAAATAGAATAATTTCTCCCACTCATGTTAGACATCTTTTATGAAACACCAGCCAAATGCTTTTATCTGCATTACATCACTAGCTGTTTCTTCAAGATGAATTTGCACAGAATTTACTCCTACGTGCACACAGTTAAAAAGAATATTACATTAAATGTTTAGAGGAAATAGTACATTTTAAGTACCTAGAAATTAACAATAATTAGTATATTTGGGAAAAAAAGCAGATAATGAGCACTTACCGTGCAGGCTGATTTAATACTTCACACCGGGTATGGTCATCAGACAAACCTGGCACATACCTGGTGGACAGATACCTAATAGTGCCTCCCATATACCTTTATTACCGATGTCTGCCTGATTCCTTCTCTTATTGTGCGCTCGCTGGCTGGAAACACTCAAAAGCAAAAGTAGAAGTGCTCAGGGCACAGGACAGGGGATGGAGAAGGCAGTGGGTTAAAAAACCTAAATAGAAACCCTACCTATTCTTACTACTTTTAAGTAGGGGCTTGAGGTTCATTCAAACAGCCTGAAAGTCCCCACAAAAGGGTGAGGGGATAGGTCCTTTCAAATCTATAGGGCCCATTCAAGTAAATGGAGGATGCAATGCATACCTTGTTTCCCTGGGCCCAAGGTGACTTGAGACCATTATTGACACTGCTGGATGGACCCTAGAATGGGAAGTGTAAGCTTTGTTCCCATGGATTGTACTGCTGCTTGGATGGACCTCACCCCCTACCTAGGGGATTTAGAAGTGGTAGAGTGTGTGTAGCCCTCAAAGGAGGTAAGGAAGGGGGAGCAAAAGCGTTGGTAGGGGTCCATGTTTTTCCAAAGCGCCCCCCCAATGGGTAGCAGATGGTGACCAACTTGCATAGATTTTTTTCTTTTTAACTCAAAAGATAATTTTGGCAGTGCGGATGTGTACAGCGCCTATACTCAAAAAGATACAACACCAGACACATCTAATGTATTTATTTTTTGCCCCTTCATTACTGGTGTGCTTAGGACACAGTGGAGGGGCCAACTTAGAGTATTTACCATATATGCCGGCAATGCTAAAACCATCTGCATGTAGTCAGAGTAGTCGAGCCTCAGTCCTGGAATACTTCATTCAAAGTTGTGACATATGGGTGTGCAAGTTACTGCTTATAGAAGAATAGGCAAAAAATGAACATTAATTATGTGCAAAATTAATTCTGGGGTAATTAAGGCATCTCAGAGTTAATATAACCTTAATGTAAGTTTTATATCTAAAATAAGACTTTTTAATGTGTTTCCCAAGTTGCATGTTCAGTTTCCTGGAAGGGCATTGGGTATTTTTGGCAACAGCGCTCTTTGTCTGGTAATTAAGATGGTTTGTGGAGCAGTTACATTTTGATCCAGTTCCCTGTTTGGATACGGAGCGTGCCAGCATTGTCCAGATGATACACAGTATAAACATGAAAGCACTTCCATCATTTAAGGAAACGCTCCACAATTATAATTTTATTACTTATGTTTTTGTTTTCACACACATGCGGTTACAAGTTCTTAGACACAGCTGTAAGCTGTATACATATACAGCAGATACATAAGAGACCCTCGACACAGCTTGTGTGGCAAATGAAATGTTTAGGCTTTAATGTGAAAGGTCCATAAAAATATAATATAAACATAATATATTATGAAAATTATATTACATCATGGAGAAGATGGGAAAAACCTAATATGGTAAACAAGAGAATGAAATCCTGAACACATTGAAGAGATGATATATTGATCGACCAAAAACTGCTGTCGTCCCCCAACAACTGACCATGCAGTTGCCAATCATTGTTTGAACTGTTGCACATGTATATAGGGAACAAACTGACTTGTTTGTTCCCTTTTGTCTTTATTATTGGCATGTACATAGAAATGTACCCACTGATTGTTTAGATGAAATAAGGATATTAAAACATAACCAATGTCAAAGTAATTTTGTATTCTCAATTAGGAGCCTAAGTATATAGGAGTAATCACTGCCCTTACGCAATAGACCTTTTACAATGGACTTACCTGTAAATCCCAGGCTTCTTGTAATCAATTTATAAACTGGAAGCTTGATTTACAACTAAAGATCCCCTGATGTCTAACGTACCTGGTAATTAATCATCCTGATTATCATTGATTTAACTAGATGTGGGTTTAAGTGCTTGGAAATCCCCATATAAAATCACGAGTGTTAGTCATGGCGTTCTGCCAGCGCACTACCTGATATCCGCATGCTGCGGGTCTGAGGACTGATTTGGTCCTGTATAACACACATTTACATCAGATGAGCCTCAAGAAATATTATGCCACTAACTATGCATTACGCAGTATCACTTGCTAAGAAACAAGTAATAAACATGGAAGAGCTCATAGGACTTGGACCTTGCAAGTCTATATTAGATATCGGGGCGCTGAAATGATTATGTCTGCAGATCCTGGGTTAGCAGGGGAGGGCTTGCTTGGGACGCTCTGATTTATAGATTTTTGGATACAACCTGCTTGAATTATAATTAAACATATAGCCACCAGGACACAACTGGATAATACGCATTGACTGAGTTGTCTGCCAAATATGCGTTAAGATACTTTACTACTGGGGCATATAGCTGGACTTGCCCCCATTGCTGACTCTACCAGTGTTCCTCTGTAGAATGCTGCCAGATTATTGCTTCATGGAACCCCAGGAGCAGATTATCTTGAGCTTGGCCCTAGACAGGTGCCCTGTGCATGATCGAGCTCTTCTTCTTGTGAACGTGAAACAGATATCAGTAGGAAATTAACAGAGTAATAGAAATTGTCTTCTCTTATCCTGAATGCCAGCTTCCATCTAGGCAAATAAACATCTATTGTATGTGAAATCCACAGTGTTGAGCACAATATGTAAATTACAGGGTTGACTTCTCTTAAAAATATGCAGATGAGTCTTAAAACTGCTTGAGGGTCTCCAAAGTGTGTGTATGTGTGTGTGTGTATATATATATATATATATATTGAAACAACAAATAATACATTTTTACAAAAACAATAGTGTAGTATGTTGTATTACTTGTTTGTGTAAACACATTGTGGAACGTGTTTCATGTATTTAGTAGCACCGTCACTTGATAATATCTCTACTTTCAGAATTTGTTCATTTGGTTATGCGCCATTTATATTTTCTATTCACGTGTACTTACCGTTTTAAACTGCGGAATACATTAAGTTTACATTAAGTAACGCCTTTGGGTACAGACATATACAAAAAAAAAATATTTTATAACCCCTCTTTGATTTGTGTTTTTTTGTAATGAAGATTGAAGTACAAGCAAAGGGTAAATCGTTTCTCATGCAATAAAATCTTGCTGTGGATGAAGGAAGTTTAGTTCATTCACATCAGTGGCTACGCTGAATACCTGCTCCCCAGCAAGACACATTTTTAAATTCAATTTGGCTCTCTGTGCCCTTGGCACTCAGCAGGTTTCATTAAATTTCACAGCAGTTAGTTTCAATTGCCTGTGTAGGTACCTTTTTATCCACATTTAACTCCATCATAATCTCAAACAATTGTGCGTTGTGAGGAAATATTATGCTATAATAATTTTGCTGCTCACTTACAGTTGGTTTTCTAACCAGCTATTCCCAAATAATTTAGTTTGATGGCGGCGTAATAAAATAACCAGTCGGGAAGAACTTTTGTAATTTAAGCATGAGATTTGTCAGATAATTGATGGAATATAGACTTTGCGTGAATTAGCAGCATAGCTACCATTCGAAATATTTTATTGGAAATATATTTGGGGTCCCAAAGTTGGTAACTTTTTTGCATAACTCATTTTTTTAAAGATTTATGTGATATGACTTATTTCTATATACTGAACAGGATAGGGAAAATTCATGACCAGTGCGTACCATATGGACCTGTCTAACCTATATTTGTGTGGAAAGTACGTGAAAGGACCACGGAAAGGATCCATCCATGGTCCAGATACTTTCCAAAGTCTCTTTTTTTGGGGGGAACAACAGGGCTACATGGGCAACCACAATAAAAACAGGAGAAAAAAAAGAAAATATAGAAATATCTCTTTAGCCAGTTAAGCCTGTTAGGCCCAGCTTTTTCCATGTGTAAATCCAAAAGAAGACTCAGCGTTATGGATTCAGTAACTACACATCTTGATGCCACATGTAAAGTTCATATAACTTTTTTGTAGGCAGGATTATTTTTGACCGACTTTAAAAAGTAATTTGCATTCAAAGGCCTTACTTAACTGTTTCTATGATAATACTTTGTAAACATTGTGGGTGGTGGGATGGCAGCCACCCGATTTAAAATTCATTTCTTCATTTGGAGCACTCGTAACGAATTGGATTGTTGAAACACAAAATTTGTGTAATAAAGAAGCTACCAAGCCCCTCTGCTGTGAATTCATGACAATTGTGAGGTGTTACAGATGGGCGTCTCGACTGATTTCATTACACATTCATATTCTTCTTTGCATATGTGTAGGACTTATTAATCTCATGGGGTTGCTTGGCAATGTGTTTTAATAATATTTCCGAAAGCATAGCATGGTATCTGGGGAAGTATGAATGGTAAACCGCTCAGAATAACAGACATTCTGATCTTTATGAAGAAACATTTCATACATAATCATGTACAGGGACAGACAAAGTGTCTGCAAGGGTCCGTGGCAAGGTTTGTGCAGGACCGTAGAACATCATGAAATTGTCCACCACAGACCCCAGTAAATGTCCACCATGAGTAATGTTGGTTTCTACCCCTGATCATGTATGTAAGAGTAAATTCGGTTGTTCAGTGATATTGATCCAAAGGGCTGCCTGGGCCCTGGGATACTGTTTTTGGCTCTGCATTGTAGATGGTGAGGATCACTTCATATGGTTTTCAGCAACTTAACTTGAATTATCATCATCTCATGCTTGCTATGATATGTTACACTTTTATTCTAAACCCCAGACATGTGTAACATAGACAAGTCATAGTTCACACTTCATCATGTGTTTTACTTGTTTATAAATACTACTACTAACTTCTTTACATGTGTCCTAAAATCTGACCACAATATATATAAATATTTTACTATGTTTAGCTGGTGGCAAGAGAAAACTTGACTGCATTCTTTCGCAACCCACTGTGCATTGCTGTCTTTCCGTGACTGCTTTCAAACTATTTCCCACTGATAAACATCACTGTCAAATGAATATTTGATTTGTAGGGACATCTTTACAAATCCTAACCTATTTCTCCTTGTTGAAGCATTTTTGGCAGAAGACCATGCGGCTTAGAGCATCAAATTATTTCCCTTTGGTTCCAGAATTTTGCTTATCAACTATGGCCAGTGCGCAGACATGCTGACTTCCCCTGATAGAGCAGAGTTTGGAATGGATCTGCTTCTGCTGTTAATCTGCTGGATATAACGTTCTTTAGCATTTAGATAAAGTAATCTTATTGACATTGAGGTTTAGAGCTTTGAAATGTATCATTTGTCTAAACGACAAGGAGATCAGTGGAACCGGTGAAGTTTTCAGTAGAAGATGCACGATTTCTGTGCTTGTTTGTAAAAATATCTATTGGGGGCTTACGTCTTATATATATATATAAGTAGCAACACATCCTGTACATCACTGCTTACTTTGAGATCTAATAAACATAATAATGCTTTGTTGCATTGCTTGTTTTTCTGGTTTACGTGCAGCCTTCAAAAATGAATGAAATTGTCTGAGAACTATCCGTGAGGTACATGAATTACAAGAATTTTCTTCTAATGTAGTGAAAGTATAACACTTCATGTGAATAATGTGCTTTTAAGTTAGAAACCATAGCTACCAGCCTATTCCATCTATGGCTTTTTTTGCTATTACTTGCGCAGGGAAGAATGATATTTTTAAGCTACCTTGCTTCTTTTTCCATTCCATTTAAAGAATATTTTGTACAGTAGCTACATTCCTAAGAAATTAAACCAGTTGTCTTTTTAGTGATTCTCTAAGAAATATTAATAATATTGCTCATTCATTGGATGACCTCAGAATAACAGATGTGACCGTGATAAACCATGATGTCTAAGTTTGATGCTGAGCTGGTAAGGGGCACCAGCCCAGTTTTAATATTCAGTTTTACTGAGCAAATATCCAAAGTTGAATTTAATTACATTTTATTGTTGTTGTTGTTAATAATAATATTACTACCCTGGATCTCTGAAAACATGAGGATAACGATGGCCTTCAAAAGCCCTTTTAAATAGCATGTGTTCCTAATGAGCACCTTTTCCCAGCTTTAATTATGTTGTCCTGAAATCTTCAATGAGAAGTGCGAATTAGGTGTACATTGGTGGCAGTCTTTAATCTTGTGTGGTTTATCTAAATGTAAAAAAAACATCCCGCTATGAAATTCCAGTTTCTGGCAGCTCTTCAGCGCCTCGTGTTTTCTTCAGCTTGTCTCTGACACTATGATGTCATACATTGGAGCAGCAATTAGGCCATGATTATGCAAGAGATGTTTTGACAAGAGCAGGTGCCATAGACAAAAATCAAATATGTTTACTCCAAAATTCTGAAGGATGTACTTGGAGGGGCCTGTGTTATGTCCCAAGAACGTCCGTAGGTCTTGATTAAGTGATTAGCATTCCTGGGAACTTGTGGGCTCCAGTTACCCGGAGCCTACCCTTGCGGGACGCAGCCAGGACTGACTGCTGAAAACACCCACATTTAAAGGGGAAAGGGGCAGGGACCCCCGCACCCTCGACCCGGAGGATTTGAGTGCTTCTCCCGGGGTCTCCTGGCGAAACCCATAGAGTTCCCAGGTATGGTGATCAGTCCAAATTCAGAACGGTAGATGTGACCCAGTAATTTCTTCTTCATTCCTATATGCAGGATCTTCCCAAGAAATACATGGCATTTGGTTACAGAATACATGGAAGGGTGAATTATATCCAACAAAAACAAACCAGTCTAATCTAGTTTTCACCTATTTTTACAACAGGCTATATGAATTTGATAATCATGGTTTTCATCAAATATGTTCATATATTTTTTGTTTTGAAAATGAAGAAATTCTGACTAAACAAACTCTTCTCAGATGAGATTCGATCTTGAATCCCTCAGCAATATTTGTTAAATGAGAGGTTGTAATATTTTTTCCAGATGTCTTTTTTCTTCTTGTTTTTCCAAGAAATCTGACCTCGTCATTACTCTCTGCAGATTGCAAGCAATATAAACAACTCTCTGAAAATATTGAGCTGCAATCTTTGTTCGAGCTGCAGGGATTAAAATGAAATTCTGACTAAATACACACATTTTCAACTTTTTAATTCTATAAATGCAACTGTAGCAGCGACTGAATGCCCATTACCCTCCCTGAAATTATGTCTCAATCATGTCACATTTTGCCTTTATTCATAATTTCTTGGGGAATGCTTAAAATGTCATGTGACTCAAAGGCATGCAGTGATAGGCTGTTGCCATAGAAAGTAAAAAGGCCTCTGGATTGTTTTTATCTCATTAATCAGCCCTTGGTTTTGTCTTCGATTCAGGATAGCTTTTTGCAGGGGCGTAACTAGAAACCTCAGGGCCCCGGTGCGAGAATCTGTTAAAGGGCCCCCCCCCCCGCCAACCATCTATCCCCTTCTCACGATCCCCTCTTCCTCCCTAACCCCCCTTCTCAGGATCTCCCCTCTCCTCCCTAACCCCCCCTTCTCAGGATCTCCCCTCTCCCTCAGCAACCGCTCAGCACCCCTTGGGCCCCCCTGACTGGCAGAATTCCAGGGCCCGGTCGCAGTTGCGACCCCGGCAGTTCCGTCAATGGCTTTTTGCCTCTCCCATGCACGTTTAAATGCCCTCACTGTATTAGCATATATATCACATCTGCTGGGAGGCCGTTCTATATATTTTCCACCCTCTCAGTAAAGTAACCTACTTTAGTTTTAGATTATGACCTCTTCTTCTAACATACACTGCGCTAAGTTCCTTATTTAGAGGATATGAAGTCACATGACATAATAGTTCTGGTTGCTTAAAGGTTGTTTTCATCACTAAAGGGTTTCTTTTTAGACTACAATTAAGCATCATGGGTTGAAGAATCTTTAAATGAAATATACAGTATTGAAGCGAAGAAGCGGAATAATTAATATTAGCACATATTGCTCTTGTATTCCTACCCACAGAGTGCTCCAGATGGAATGCTAAATATGTTATTGCGTGGTTACAGGCTGCTTTGTATATATATCACATTGCTCTGTGTTCTGGATCGCTCTAGGAGGGAATAGGCTAAAAAAAAAAAACTTAAAAACAGCGATTTCCAAGAAAACACTCAGACGACATGGCTGTATGAGCACCTTTATCAGCAAAGTATGTTTAGTTTTATGAAAGCCATAGCTGTAGTGAGCTTAATGTTGCTTGCTTTCAAAATTAAATAAACTTGTGGCAGGATGAGCATGTCTAAGACATCCAGTCTAAAGGTTTAACCCTATAATGCTGGAAGATTCTCACCACTGAATGGCTGCTTAAAGCAATGTGTCCTGATCCTGGGTTTTTCTAATTATTTATGTCCAGTAAAGGGCTTACTCTTAGAAGATAATTGCTTGGAGAGCATACACTTGGACATTTTTATAAAGAGCACTTCTAGGGTGAGGACCTAAATGTGAGGCAATTACCATGGAAACCAGTGGAATGTTTCCACTGATATAGCACTTTGTGTTAGAATTGCTGTTTAGAAATGACGCACAGTATGTGTGTTCAAAGTGTTCGACTTATCCTTTCATTACTATTATTCTGTCCCCCGATACTTCAATGGGAAAACAAATAGCAGCCAAACAATAATTATTTTCCCCCCCATTCTTACTCTCCAGGGACTCATAAACCATGTATTTTTTGCCGCTGCCCAAATGTTTTATTGAAAGCGAAATTCCATTTGAAACCAACCCGTGCTTTAGTGAGTAAATAAATATCAGTAAGGGAACTTCTGTGTCATTAAATCAGTTGACAGGAGGAACCTGAAAAACTAGCAGCCGTATGCTACTCAAATACATGGTAGATCTGTCATTTTGTTCATTCCTTTGAATGTTTGAAGTGCTGTCTCTTTGGTCTCTACCTTCTTTGGGTAGGGGAGCGGGGTTTGGCCATTCCTCTCCTACTCTCTCTGCAGCTTGCCCCGCTTCCGATGATGACTAGGCCCAACTCCTGATGAAGCTGCTCCTCCAGTACAAGGAGAGCTGTGGGTAGCCTACCTTGGGAGGTCCCAGGTATGCACTTGACAAGTGATTGCAGCTAAAAAATTCTATGAAATATTTTTTTTCATAGTTAAATAATTATTTCTTGGAAGAGTTTGTGTCTTCAGCTGTACTAAGGATTACGTATCTAATATTGCTTTCATTGAAGAAGTGTTACAGGTGTCCAAGTAGGTGGAACAACACATTTAAATGTTAGGCACTATGCTGGCTGTTTTGTGATCTTTCTACAAAAAACAACCAATTTTAAATACTATGGGCAAAACAAAGGGTCATTTTAGAAA